>JACCIX010001134.1:10000-65000 GCA_025506515.1 Flaveria trinervia
ACAACAACAACAACCGCAACAACAGTAGCAACAACAACAACAACAACAATAGCAATAGCAAAAAAAACAGCAGCAGCAACAATAGCAACAGCAGCAGCAACAACAACATCATCAACAGCAACAACAACAACAACAACAGCAACAACAACAGCAAGAGCAACAACTACAATAGCAACAATAACAATAACAACAACAAGAACAATAACCACAGCGGCAACAACAGCAACAACAACAACAACAACAACGACACAAACTGCAACACCAACAACAACTATAGCAACAACAGCAACAACAAGAAAAATAACTACAACAACAACATAAAACAATAACAACAGCAACAACAGCAAGAATAGCAACAACAAACACAAAAGCAACAACAACAACAATAGCAACAACAACAACAGCATCACAACACACAGCAACAACACACAACAACAACAACATCAATACAACAACAACAAAATCAACAAAAACAATCAAAGGCATCAACAATAACAACAATAGCTACAACAACAACAACAACATGAACAACAACGGCAACAACAGCAACAAAAACAGCAACAACAGCAGTAGCAACAATAACAAAAACACCAACAACAACAGCAACAATAGAAACACAACACAACAAAACATCAACAACAATAGTGGCAACAACAACAATAACAACAACAATAGCAGCATTAGCAACAACAACACCAAGAACAAAAACAACAACAACAACAAGAACAACAAGAACAATAAGAACACAACAACAATAACAATAGCAATAACAACATCAACAACAACAACAACACCAACAGCTGTAACAGCGACAAAAGCAACAACAACCAAACAACATCAACAACAACATCAACACATCAACAACAACAAACAACAACAACAACCCTATAACAGAAACAGTAACAGCAACAACAACAACAACAAAAAGAAAAACAATAACAACAACAACAACAGAAAACAATAACAGCAACAAAAACATCCACAACAACAACGACAAAAACAACAACAGCAACAACAACAATAGCAGTGTTAGCAACGGCAACACCAACGACCGCAACAACAAGAACAACAAGAACAACAAGACCATAACAACAACAACAACAATAACAACAACAACACCAACAACCACGATAGCAACAACAACAACAACAACAACAACAACAACAACAACAACAACACCAACAACCACAATAGCAATTGCAATAACATCAACAATAGCAATAAAAAACAACAACAGTAGCAACAATAGCAATAACAACAACAATAACATCAACAACAACAACAAAAAAAACAACAACAACACCAACAACAGCAACAGTAGCAGCAACAGCAGCAACAACAGCAACAACAGTAATAGCAGCAACAACAACAAAAACACCAACAAAAGCAACAATAGTAACAAACCAACAGTAGTAAAATAGCAACAACAACAACAATAATAAACCAACAACAACGCAACAACATCAACAACAACAACAGCAGTAATAGTAACAACAACAAAACAACAACAACAACAACAACAAAACAACAATGACAACAACAACAAAAACGACGATAACAACAACAACAACAATAGCAATAAAAAACAACAGCAGTAGCAACAATAGCAACAATAGCAACAACAACAGCAACAACAGCAACAGCAACAGCAACAACAAAAACAACAACAACAAAAACAATAAAAGTAGCAACAACAACAACAACAAAAATAATAGCAGCAACAATAGCACAACAGCATCAACAACAACAACAACAATGACAACAACAACAACAACGACCACAACAACAACAACAACAACAACAACAACAAAAATAATAATAACAACAGCAACAACAACCATAAAAGAAACAACAACAACAACAACAACAACAACGACAACAACAGCAGCAGCAACAACAACAATACCAACAACAATAACGGCAACAACAACAGGAGCAACAACAACAATATCAACAACAAGAATAACAAGAACAACAACAACAAGAACAACAAAAACAATAACAACAACAACAATAACAACAATAACAACAACAACATCAACATCAGCAACAACCACAGTAGCAACAACAGCAACAACAACACCAACAAGAACAACAACAACAGAAACAACAAAAACAACAACAATATTACTCTTTTGTTACTTGTTCCGGGTTGTGGGGAAATACATTACAATGTTGATCTTCGTATTTGTGTGATCATTTGTTGTGTATGCTTTGGCTATGATGTCATGAACATTGACTAAACACGACACAAGTCCCCTTGTTGTCGGGTTTCGACATGACATGCTTCTTATCATTATTATATTGCATCTCTATCGCTTACCATGTGTTATGGCGATTCCCGTCTTGTTACGCTCCCGTGTTTCCGCTCTTAGCGGGGGTGTGATAGATTGGTATCAGAGCCATTGGTTATAGAGAATTAGGCAATACACTTGACCTAGACTATATCGTAGGAACCTTCATGTAGATTTGCATGCCAGGGTTATGTGCATTTTATATCTCATACGTGTTCCTCATTGCTTGTTTGTTTATCTATCTGTTTCGTGATCTGTTCACCCTGTGAGGGAGCCCTTGTGCTCACTCTTTACGGGATGCTTCTATTGGATCTTCCGTTTCCCTCTGCGCACTGAGTTGTCTTATCAATCCGGATATTGAACCCGAAGAGATCTTCATAGATCATGCTATTGCGCTTGACCTTAGACACTGGGATTTACCTCGAGGAGGTTATGCCTGAGACCTCGAGAGAGGAGGAAATAAGCAACCTCCGCTAGACTAAACTTGATTACATGCATGGATATGCCATTATTATGATGGAATACTATTTGGACATTACCTATACATGGTGTGAGAATTACATGATTTGTAGGCGATGTGTGATAACCATAAGTATGGTATTAACCCGGAATGTTAGACCTTAATGTGACATGGATAATGTGACTTGCAATGGTTAAAACTTATGCGTTTACTACTTTATGAATAGAACATGCCGCCTCGAAGAGTTACCCGCAACAACAGTGGCGGAAGTGAAGCCCTGAGGGGTAGAGGCAAAGGCAGAGGTAGAGCACTGATGACAAGTGATGGTCCTACCAATGACAATCAGGGAACAGGAAACTCTGACATGGCAGCCTTAATCGCTCAATAGCTGGCCGCACTGATTCCAACTATCATGGCCTAAGTGAGTGATGCTCTTCAGAATCACCACCCCCACGGGGATGGTGGCAATGATAATGAGGATAATGGGAACCCGACTAGGAATGAAAGCAATCAGGAGACTTGGAATGGTGGTACAACTGGTAATGAAAATGGGATTGTTGATGGGACCGGGGTTGTGAATGCTAGACGGGATGTTCATACAAGGAATTTGTGGCTTGTAAACCAAGAGTGTTTGATGGCAAGGTGGAGCCATAGCCTTGACTAGATGGCTTGAAAAGATGGAGGCAGTGATTGACATCAGCGAATGCCTCGCCAGTCAAGGATCAAGTATGCCACGTGCTCAATACAGGGCAATGCACTAACTTGGTGGAACACCCAGATTCAGGCTAGAGGAAGAGAATCGGCAATGCAAATGTCGTAGGATGAGTTCAGAGCCCTAATCACCAAGGAGTACTGTCCTCTCAACGAGATGCAAAAACTTGAGCTTGAGTTCTAGAATCATGCTATGGTGGGAGCTGGGCACGCGACTTACACCGATCGTTTTCACGAGCTAGCAAGGTTGGTTCCGCATTTGGTCACCCCGAATCAAAAAGGATAGAGAGGTATATTTGGGGACTGCGCCTCAAATCGGGGCAATGGTAACCGTAGCTGCTCCTCCTACTATCCAGACGCAATTCTTAAGGATATCGCTCTAACTGATGGATGGTGAAATAGGGGTATTGGGCAGTGGAGCAGAAAAGGAAAGTTGTTGGGGAAATGAGCCGGTCGAGTGCCGGGAAATTTGAGAAAATGGCCAAGACAACCAGAAATTTGTGGCCGTGACCGGGCAGGCGAGAGTATGTGGGTCCGCACCCCAAATGTGATAGGTGCTGTTGATACATATATGTACCTAGATCCTGATCTGAATGTAATATGTCTTACACTTATGTAACTATTGGGTACTTAGTGAAATACAAAATGTTTGGTTATGTTTATAATGTTAATATTTCATTAATGAGTTATTTAAAGCATATTGACTTAATTGTATAGGTTTGTGATTTTTTAAGTGTTATACATAATGTTCGAATATTCAATACACTCAACTTGGTGAAGTGAAGTTCTCATGCGTCCCTGGTCCATGCGCCCCAACAGTGGTCATGCGTCTGAATGGCCATGCGACTGAGTGTCCATGTGCCTAAATAGTCCATACGCCTGAACAACTTCATGCGTCTGACTTAGTCGCACGACTAAACACTCAGTAGTGCGCATGGATCAACCGCATGGCTTAATCGCACGAATGAACCATGCTAATGGTTCAGTCGCCCGATGAGCAATCCTAACATATAAATACCACCTAATTCGTGGAAAAACGTAAGCATTGAATCCACTTTGACTCCAGATGTACCCTAGCCGTCCAGAAGCCTCCAAGTTCGTACTCCATGTTCATAGAACGCTATAGACCGATTCTCAATCGATTCTTGACGTTAGATTGAAGTCGTTATTGTGTCTATGTGCATTCTCACTGATTGGATCGCTAATCAAATAGGATTCCACACTATTTGGTTTGGTTTAATACGTTAATCAGTAGGTGTTTGGTCAAATACTAGATCCTAACAAGTGGTATCAGAGCTGCAGGCTCTTGATTACGTGTTGATTCAATTGTTTCGATACAAAATTGTGTTTTTGCATCAAAAACGCAATCTTTTTGTGTCTAATGAAGTCTTGGATGGTTCCTAATCGAAAGTGAAGTTTTTCAGGCATACGGCTATAAGGGTTTGATAAAATTCGAGCTTTTACAGCCAAAAGAAGTTTAACCTATGAATTATCAAACTTTAGCAGGTTCAGTCGCACGATTGTCTCAATCGCATGACTATGTTCATACGTATACTTCAACCGCACGATTGAACTCATTTGTACATTCATTCGTACGACTGAGATCTTCATTCAGACAACTCAACCGCATTAGTTTATTCGGATGACTGACTCATCAGGCATTAGCTTAGTCGCACGATTAACCTATTCGCACTTGTTCGATCGCCCAAATAAGCTCAATCGCATACCTTCATTCGTAGCTTCTTAAATAGTAAAGTGTAGTGTAATGGAGGATGAGTTTTCAGCATACACAACAAGTAGAGATACACGTATTCAGAATCTACTACTGTTGGAGAACGAAGTGGGGATTCACAATAAACCCCCAAAACTTATTACGTTAGATGACTACCCATAATGGAAGAAACGTTTCGAAATCTACTTAAATGGAGTGGATACAAATTTGTGGGAGGCGATAGAGTCGGGGTACAGTATCCAGTTGAGCTGACGGAGTAAAACTTACTCTAAGTGGCATGTCGGATGCACAGAAGGTAAAACACAATGCTGAGAAGAAAGTCTACGCCTTGCTTACTCAGTATATTCCGAAGGATATTTTCCATCAGTATTCGGAGTATACTCAAGCCAAGAAACTTTGGGATGCGTTGGAGAAGAGGTATGACAGGAATGCCTCTCTGAATGCTATCAAGGCAAAAGCCTTGAAGAAGGAGTTTGACAACCTCTCTTCAATAGGAAAAGAGGCCTTGATGATGTGATCGATAGATTCTATCACATGATGAGTGAGATGCACACTCATGGAGTGGTTACTTTGATGGAAGATAAGGTATCCAACTTTGTTGATGGATTACCAGAAAAATGGAGTTCATTTTTTCAAATCTCAGACAGAATGGAATGCTCTCGAAGTTAGACATAAATGACTTCATTCTGAAACTGAGAGAAGAAGCGCTAAGGATGAAGTATCGAGCCAAAAGGCAAACTATGATCAGAATCCTGCACTCTATAATGCTACTACTTCAGTCAAGACATCTGGAGCACCATTGCAAACCCCTTCATCTCAAGCGCAGGAGTTCCAACACAACCCTCATTCAGGATCAGAATGTCAGGGTCATCTAACACCCATATATAGTACCTGAAGCTAATGCCGTAAAGCTGAAAACCGACAACCTCGGGAATGTAACTGTAGATGTGGCCAGAGAACACATGGACCTTTTAGCTGTGGTGGTTCACTTCTACGATGGATTAATTGCTGGAAAGATAGGTAACTGCCACCTGGAAGATGAAGATTATGAGCAGGTGGATGAAATGGAGTTGGAACGTATAGACATAATGTGGGCTCTGGCAAGTGCTGTCCGACGAGCTAAAAAGTTTGTCAAAAAGACCGGACAGAACCGGGTTGCAACAAAAGACACAACCTTTGGGTTTGATAAGTCAAAGGTTACATGCTTCAACTGTGGTGAGAAGGGACACTTTAAGAGGGAGTTTATAAAACCAAAGAAGACAAGAAATAGAAATCCCTTCTCGTCATGTAACCGTCAAGAAAAGTCCACTGCTAGTAATGCTGACTTATCAAGTAAGGATCCAAAAGCCTTAACTGCTAACGAAGTTGAGGATAGACTGGAGCTTTCGGTTCTTCTCACAAGGAGAGTCAAATATAGCTAGTGTGGAGGATATTGATGACGATTCTGCAAGTGAAGGAGACATAGCAGTAGAGATCGCAATGTCAAATTCTGAAGATACTGCAAATGTGGTCGACTACCTGCCTGAAGAAGAAAAATCTGCAAATGCATCATCATCTGAATCATGGCTGCCACAGAGAACCGAGCCAGTACTCATGGTTGATTCTTCTCCTACATCCCAGGTAAGTACTACTGACCAACTGTTTAATAATCATGCTTGCTTAAAATGTAATAAATTTAGAGAAAGTATAGATTCAAAAGTTGCTAGGTTACTATATCATAATGATAGCCTAGTAAAGGAACTAGAACTGTGCATAGAAGCTAATAGAGTATTGAAACAAAATGAGCATAGTTACAAGGAAAAGATAGACCTATTAAATAAACAGCTTAGGGAAACTGAGGTAGTTGCCTTTAACCAAGAAAATGACATTAGGTACTATCTGAACTCTCTTGAGGACACTAAAAAGCAAAAAGCAGTTTTAGAAGTAGAAGTTAATTCATTAAAACAAAAACTGCATAGTTGGACAAGCTCATCACACATTGTCCAACACTTTGTAAGAGAGAGAAATAATGGGGAGGGACTGGGATCCAAAGTGGTTCCACCACCATCAGAGACCTTGATGAACACCAAATGTAAACCAATTAACAATAACCCCATCAAGGATCATGTGGTGTCCACTCCTCTGGTGAGTGATCCAGATTCATTAAGTAAATCAATTGGATCAGACACTAAATAGTGGGAGGCCACTTCAAAGGCAATAGGAAAAATGCCTTGTGTTAATCTGGAACAAGAATTTGAAAAGATTAGTTTTAAGTCAAGGTCAAACAAAGTCAAACAAGAACCTAAAAAGACTATAAAACCTAATCAATCATGTGCATCATGTCACAGTCCAAGTAAACAAGAGATCAAAGATGTAAAACCAGGTAAAGCAAATAAGTTTGTAAAACCAACTCATACATCAAACAAAAAAGTTTCTCAATCCAAACATAATAAGGTCAACTGTGTGACATCTGCATCTCCACCAAACAATAGAAACCATCAAGTTAAAAGCAGATCCTACTATAATTGTGGAGAGTATGGTCACATAGCATCTCACTGTCCTTATTATCAGACACCAAGGAAGAAAGTTGAACTTTCTACATCTACACCAAGATCTTTTAATAGGAACTCAATGACGCCTTCCAAAAGAGATTGTGAACCCAAAGTTCAATCCATCAGCCACTTGTCTGTTTATCATAAATAGGCCTTACACAAATCTGGTTTATGGAAAGAAAAAACCTCCTCAGTGCCTGAAAATAAGAACACACATAATTTTGATCAATCCTTAACCTCAAAGGGTCAGTGGGTGGAGGTTGTGATATGTGATGCCTCAACGAAACCCAAGCCGGTTAAGGCTTGGGTTCCTGACATGAACTAATGTTTTCATTGACTGTGCAGGGTGTTCGCTACAGTTCTGAGACTAACACGTGGATAGTTGATAGTGGAGCATCCAGGCACATGACAGGGAACAGAGCTCTCTTATCAAATGTCAGACAAATTAATGGAGGGCATGTTTCATTTGCTGGAAACAAAGGCGGGTACATCACAACCCAAGGAGAAGTGGGAAATGAGAAAGTTATGTTTGATAAGGTAAACTATGTCCAACAATTGCAAAATAACTTACATTCTGTTTCTCAAATCTATGATAAAGGATTCAAGGTAGTATTTGACAATAAGAAGTGTTACATTCTAAAGAAGGACTACGTGATTCCGGAGGAGCAGCTCCTAATGTCAGCTTCTAGATATAATGATCTTTATGTTTTGGATCTCTTAAAGGCATCCACAACGGATAGTGAAGTCCAATGTTTCTTGTCCAAAGCTACTGAGAAGGAATCCATCTCCTGGCATAGGAGAATCGGACACATAAATCCGCGGAAAATGAATCACTTGATCCAGAATGATCTTGTGAGAGGAGTAAATGTCAAAAACATTCAACTCCTGGATTTTTGTGTTGCGTGCAAAAAGGGCAAACAGACGAAGAAATCTCATAAGGAAAAGAAATTTCATTCTATAGAACTTCCACTTGAGCTGCTTCACATGGATCTGTTTGGTCCAGTCAGTACAAGAAGCATCGCAGGCGACTTGTACTGTTGTGTAGTTAGTGATGACTACTCAAGGTTCTCTTGGGTAATGTTTCTAAATGGAAATTAGAAACATTAGAATCCTATAAGGAATTGGTACTACACTGGAATCCTTATACAAGCTGAACGTAAGACAACGAAACCGAGTTCAAGAATCAGAGGATGGAGGACTATTGCAAGGAAAATGGAATGATGCATCAATTTACCTCGGCTTGTACCCCTCAGATGAATGGTGTTGCTAAACGGAAGAACCGTAGCTTGATAGAGACGGCACGGACAATGCTTGCAGACTCGAAACTGCCTATACAATTTTGGAATGAAGCAGTGGCAAATGCATGTTATACTCTTAATCGAGTTCTGATAGTAGAACGCCATGGAAAAACGTGCTACGAGTTATTACAATGACGTAAACCTAACTTGGAATATCTCGAGCCATTTTGCGCTCCGCGCACCCTACTGAAAAACTCAGGAGGAAAAATTCAGTGAAAAGGCTGATGAAGGGATCTTTTTAGGATACAACATACCAAACAAGAGAGTTTACAACAACTCAACAGGTCAAGTAGAGTGTGGTGTAATGTTGATGTTCAAGATATATCACACCACCTGCTAGAAAAGGCATGCTTTCTTCTTCGACTATGATGGATTCTTCAAGTCCTTAAACATATCTCTTTCTTCTTCAGAAGACGAGTTGGCAAACAAGATGATGCATGATATCTTGAACACACCGTCTCAAGATTCAACAAGTCATGATCCTACCAACTCAGAGGGAGCAGTTGATGTGAACAAATGAAGAAAATGATCAGATCAACAAGGATGTACAGGTTCCGACTACCACAAGTTCCCACGCATCGGCTAGTGATGCTTCTGAACCTTCAGAACCTCAGACTCCTATTGCCTTAGATCCAGAACCAAATTTTCATAATCTTGACTCTGAGGTGGTTGTTCCGACAACTCCTGGCTCACGTCTAAACGTCTATCATCCATTGGATAATATTATAGGAGATGTGAGATCAGGGGTTCAGACTAGAAATCAACTGTATTCAGCTGATTATGCCTCTGTAATGGAAAAGGATATCTCCACGATGGTGCCTACCGTTGCTTTGTGTCTCAGTTTGAGCCAAAGTATGTTAGTGAAGCACTAAATGATGAGGCTTGGGTTAGTGCCATGCAGGAAGAAGTTCTTCAGTTTAAGAAGTTAGATGTATGGACACTAGTGGATAGACCTAAAGGTGCTAAAGTCATTGGTACCAAATGGGTTTTGAAATGTAAGAAAGATGATCAGGGAGTGATCATCAGAAACAAAGCTCGGCTTGTTGTTCAGGGTTTTAGACAACTTGAAGGTATCGACTACAATGAAGTATTTGCACCTGTGGCAAGGATGGAAGCCATCCGCATCTTCCTTGCCTATGCATCTTATATGAAACTCAAAGTCTATCAGCTAGATGTTAAGAGTGCATTCCTTCATGGTGAAATCAGAGAAACAATGTATGTCAGTCAACCCGAGGGATTTGAAGATCCATATCACCGGGATAGAGTTTACAAACTCGACAAGGCTCTATACGGACTTCATCAAGCTCCACGGGCTTGGTATGAGAAACTCTTTACTCATCTTGTGTAACACGGATTTCGCAGGGGAGTGATTGACTGCACACTGTTTATCAAAGAAAAAGATGGAGACTTACTGCTAGTACAGATCTATGTAGATGACATAATCTTCAGTACAAAGAATGAAGAATTATGCAAAGAATTTGAATTAGTAATGAAGGTTGAGTTTGAGATGAGTGCCATGGGGAAGATGAAGTCTTTCTCGGGTTACAAGTAGATCAAACACAAAATGGAATCTTCTTACATCAGACCAAGTATGTAGGAGATATTCTTAGTCGGTTTGACATGGAGAATGCTTCCATAGATGGCACTCCACTAGCTACAAACCATGATGTAGCACCCGATGAGAATGGTGATCTGGTAGATGCCACTATGTACCGAGGGATGATTGGATCTCTCATGTATCTTATTGCCTCCAGACCAGATATCATGTATGCGACATGTTTATGCTCGCGATATCAGGCAAAGCCTAACGTGAATCATCTAATTGGGGTCAAAAGGATATTTTGTTATCTGAAGGGCACACCCACACTTGGATTGTGGTATCCTCATGATGAAGACTTTGAACTTACAGCGTATAGTGACTCGGATTACGGCGGATGCAAGATGAACTACAAGTCTACATCAGCAGTGTGTCAGTTCTTTGGGAGAAGATTGGTAACCTGGCAGTATAAGAAGCAGACCTCGGTTGCCTTGTCAACCTGTGAAGAAGAATACGTTGCTACTGCAAGCTGCTGTTCCCAAATCATATGGATTCAACAGCAAATGCGGGATTACGGTTTGCATTTCACTTCTACTCCTATATTGTTGTGACTCTGCTGTGATTGCAGTCGCTAAGAACCTGGTCCAACATCCCAAGACCAAACACATCGGATCAAATATCACTTCATATGTTACTGTTTTGAAAAGAACTTAATCGATGTGATAAAAATAAACACTAATTTTCAACGCACAGACCTCTATACAAAGGCTTTTGATAAACCATGTTTTCTATATCTGTTAGAGGTCAATGGTGTTAAAAGAAGAGTGAGGTCATTCCTGAAGATGACCAGTATAGTCCGATGCGTCGCGTCTAGTGTCTTTTAAAATTTCTTAAATTATAGTATTTTTTAAGTTTAATTCTCTTGTTTTGTTTACTGTTAGTTTGTTAATTACACTTAGTGTCGGTTCTTGCTCATTAATATTCTAAAACGCAAATCCTTAGAGGTTTTAGTATTTTAGGGGGAGAATAGTACAAAAAAATAAAATAAAAAAACGAGGGAAAAGGAGAGGCAAGCCGATAATAAATAAGATCATACGTGTGATACCGATTTAACGTGTGGAATATGATATTACCAGGTACAAACCATTTGGGACATTAGAAATCCAGATTGAAAAAGATGCAAAGTTCAAGTATAAGTCTGACTAGTCTGAGCAATATAAAAGGAAATATGATAGTTAAGCTAGCTACTACTAAGGTAACAGAAAGAAAGTAGACCTAGAGGTTGCTAGACCACAGTTGATATGTTGGTAGATCGAACACAATAGATGACTACCCGGTTGGTGATCTCAAGATTAAACTAAAATGTTTGAAAAGCTGTGGGAAACCTTATCCCTGGTTAACACATCAAAGGATTCCAATAAGGGGTGACGAGCAAAATAAACGCCACAAAGGTGTGCGTAAGACCAAAGCATGAGCAAAAGCACATAAAAATGAAAGTAAAATCAAGCTGATAACCTAGGTTGTTGATGAATTTGTGCTAAAAGAAACAAAATTGCTCAAACAAGAAGATAGATTATGTGCCTCTCTGCTGTGCGTGGCACTGACCTGAGGATAAGCATAACCTATATATTCTAGAACTCATTGTTGTTTGCCGCCTCTCTGCTGTGCGATGGCACTGACCTGAGGATTGGCTTCTTTTTGAAAGTTCTAAGAATAGTCTCTTCTTGAATTCTACCCTTAGACCCTCAGAAATCTCCTGAGGAATGTTGATTACCATATAAGTGTGGGATCCACAAATGCTTGTTGAAATAAACAAACCTTAAAACGATCACCAAACTGTGTTGAAGTCTGTGTATGGATTTAAGAGGACAAGTATACTGACAATCACTGTGGCTACAATTCTTGAAAGTTCAAATCAGTGTGGGGACCTAATAGTACTAGTATGATTCCTAAATTTGCTAAATGACTCTAGATGAAAACAAGGAAAGAGCATCAAAGCTGTTTTTTTAATAACTTGTCCTGAATGAGTTGAATATCCTGTATGTTTCCAACTTAAATTGGTCCATGTATAGCTTAATGATTGTGGTTGCTCTCTCAGAGAAATTATTCCTAGAACTACATCTTGGAATTAACTCTCATAAAAACACAAAAACATGTCTTAATTTTTAATAATTCAGTATTATTCTTTATTTATGTACAAAGTTGTCATATTCAGTATGTGTCGTATCGGACTATGTTATGGAAGTTGATAAGGGTCCTTATCATCTAAAAGGTCATGTCTGAGATGACCATACATGCTTTCAAACAACAATTGGGTCATATCTGAGGCGACAAATTGGTTAAAAGGATCACGTCTGAGGTGATCAAAGGCTTTTCAAGTTAAAATGATCATGTCTGAGATGATCAAATGTTCATAATGGTAAATTAACAGGTTAAAGGTTTAAAAGTCAAATGTCATGTATGACCCATTCGCATAACTGGACCTTGAGCATGGACCGATCATGCGAATGGACCATACTCATGCATTAATAGCCGAATGGAGATGAGTATGACCCATTCACCCGAACGGATTATCAGAATGGGTCATTCGTCTGATTGGGAGCGTGCGACTAAGTCAATCGACCGACTGAGCCTCAGTCGGACGACTGAGTGTGATCGACTGAGTCAATCGCCCGACTGAGCTTCATTCGCCCGAATGAACTGAGCGAATGAGTCCAGTCGGCCGATTGAAAGCTGAGTCAGTATATAAAGGCCACAGTCGATAGCATTCTTCTCATCATTCCTAATCGCCCTTATTTCGCATAGCCTACCATTACTCTGCCAAATTTTCATCAGACCAAGATTTCATACTTCCATTAACTTTCTGACGATTGTGTGTGATTATACAGGTATAATACGATGAAATCTCACAAAAAATCAGGAGAATGTGGCCTATTTTTGGGATGTTCGAATGAAACAAGAACCGAACCACTAAATGGCTTAATAACCCACTGAAACCATGTAAAATGTTAAAAATAAGGTTATTAGATTATTAGTTATGGGATTGCGAGTCTAACGAACCCTTTCATAATGTTTAATTTCATGATTTTGTCAAGACTCGAACCTTAGTCAACCTAACAGTAAGTCATGCGACTGTTAGATGGATGAACTCCAATCGCACGATTGAGCCGGGAGAATAGCTCAATCGGCCGAATTGGACATGCGAATGAGCTCAGTCGGCCGACTGAATCAATCGCAGGATCAGTCAACCGATTGAACTCAGTCGCATGTTTATTCACGGAATGAGTTCAGTCGGAGGATAGGATAACCGACTGACCACAGTCGTATGATTCATTCGCATGAATGAATCAGAATGAAATCAAACAAGATACTTACAACTGATTTGTGTTATGTGAGTATCTGATGATTATGTGTCTTGTGTTTTAGATTGATGGCTGCTAGATGGTCAATCAACCCTAAGCACAACATATGTGCACATCTGGATCATACTACTCGGAATGGCATCGAGTTTACAGAGATCATCACATTTCTTAGGCGATCAAGGATCTACAAGGCCATTTCTACTCCTTGCACGCTCTACAGGTCTCTACATCAGGCATTTTGGGAGAATGCTTCTGTTGATCGATCCCAAGAGTCGTATAGCATACGAGCTCGATTTGTGCATGTCTATTGAGATCACTGCTGCCGATATCCAGAGAGTACTGAGCTAGGGAACGGTACTAATCATCCCACCAAGCTACATCCACTGACTGTAAGGGGATGCTTTATGAGGATTAAGTATGCTGGGGACATCAACTCAGGTGTGCTCAATAAAAGCAACCTGTGTCCTCAGTACAAGTACTTAGCACATGTTATATTGAAGTGCATCGCCTCTAGAAGAGGTGGATTTGATGATCTTTTAGACCAGATCCAGAATGCCAATGTGGCACTGGTGCTGAACTATCCTTTCAGCTTCTCGAGCATGATCTTCTCTTACCTTGTGTAGAATCTGGAAGCTAAGGGTAAGGAGGGTTTTTGCATGTACCCCATTTCTTACAGCTGATATTAAATGAGAAGCTTCCATCCCTTCCCAAGGAAAGCCATGAAGCTGTGGTTCTAGAGATCATGGATGATACGACACTGGGTCGTATGAGAGTTTACAGGGGTAAGCAAGTAAAGCCCCAAGTGAAGAGGCTGATAGGCCATCTGGCCAATGAGAGTTATGTAGCGCCGGGGAGACGTAAGTGGCGTCAGACAGATAGTGACTCCGGCAATGAATAGCTACTGCTCCCGAGCATGAATCCGATGATGATAGCGGAGATGCTAGAGATGAAGGACCCACTCAACAAAGGGGTCCCACTACTGCTATTCCATCTCCAGCATCTGCCCCCACTGGAGACGGAGCGAGACTGTTGGGTTCCACCAGGATTTCATGCCTGGGAGGAAGAAGATGAGTCAGATGAGGAGCTGCTGACTCGGATTGTGGGAAGTAAAGTCATTCCCACAGAACGAGGGCTCCGGGCGGTTGTGAACGCCCAGGTGGATCGGGAGATACTGCTGCTGACCCTACTTATGCTCCCGATCCACCAAGCCGTGTACTAGGGGAGCATCCTCCTCAACAGGATCGAGGAAGAAGAGGATGGCTCAGCCCCATGGCTTGAAAAGAAAGAAACGCAGAATCACCTTTATCACCACCACAACCACCACCACAGCCCCCACCACATCCACCACCACAACCACCACCACAGCCACCATTCCACCTACCACCACTACCACCCTTCCATCCACCACCACACTTCACACCTACATCACCACCACCATCATCTATACCACCACCAATCTTCACCACTGTCACCACCACCACTAGCCATCCTACAACATCATCCTTTTTCTCTCCATATCCATCAGGATCACCTCTGCCTCCCAGTGGGGTAGAGGAACAGCTCTCGGCACTTAACCGTATGGTGCTGAGGCTGTTGATGGCAGATGAAGAGAAGACTACTCAGCTGTGACAGCTTGTAGATCTTACTGCTGCCCAAGCTCAGCAGATATCTCAGCAGCCACAACAGATGGAGGTTCAACAGCAGAATGTTCTATCAGCAAAGAAGATTGAGGAGTTGGAGAGTACTAACAAGACCATCATGCTACGCCTAAAAGGATCCAAGGAAGAGCCACTTAAAATCAAGGAAGGGGATGGGGATGATAGTGATGATGATAGTGATGATGAAGATAATCATGGTGATGATGATACTGATGCTACTGTGTGATGTTGGAAATGATGTTAGAGATGATGATGATGATGACTCACCTGCTGCGGGTGCCACTTCTGCCAGTGAAAGGAGGACCAAAAGAGCACAAGATCAAGGTGCCTCCACATCAGCCCTGTCAGTAGAAGAGCCGATGCTCCAGGACAAGAGTAATGCTTAGATGTTTTATTGTTATTTAAAATCACTTGTATTGGATCATGAGTAAAATTAATGAAATGAATGTTCATATTTAATGTAAATAATTAACCTGATTATTAACTAATGATTGTTATGTTGAATGTTTAAATCAAGCAGATCCTGATTCAAGCCTTGATTATTAACTAATGATTGTTGTGTTGAATGTTTAAATCAAGCAGATCCTGATTCCCAAAGAGATGAATATGACATTGCTCCCCTCTAACAGGTCAAGACTCAACTAACATTGATTCTGATCTAAGGGTATTGTCAGGAGATCGGTAATGTATACTCCTGAAAAAGGAGAAATCATTCACAATCTCACTGACGAGCAGACAACCGAAATGTTCCAGCTAAACGCTAATGAGATTGTGAACTATGCTCCAACTGTGCAAACAGAGAGTGATGATGAGCTTCAGGATGTAGATGAGATTGAGATAGAAGATATCACGGCTCAACACTATCCTGAGTACACTGACAAGGAGGGAACTACCATTCCCAATCTAGGAGACACTCTTGTCAGTGAAACTTTTGCGACTCTAGACAGGATGGAGAAAGAGTCAGAAAAGGACAAAGAGAAGGCCCAAGCCTCAGACGCCAAAGTAAACATCAAAAAGGCTGAATGGGCAGCATGTTTTGAAGAGATAAGAGCCCAATACAGCGCTACAACGTCTACTGTCTACACCAAACTGTATCAGGTCAAGAAACATCAAAAGTTGGCAGGCAGGATCATAGCGTGGGCACATTTTGCAGACCTCAATGTTACGTAGTTAAACGTGAGAAGGGAATAGAGTACTTTAGATTTCCACATGATCTGAAGACTGTTCCAGGTTTTGAGCTCAGCTAGTTAGCTATGTTAAACTTGCTATATGCTGACCCTCGTAAGATGTCAGGCTGGTTTGAAGCCGCTCTAAAAAGGGAGTACCACACCAGATGGGTCAACTTCAAACCTCAACAACCAATGAGGTACATCAAAAGATCTGAGGTTGATGCCATAACTGGTAAACCTAGAGTAGTGCTGAAGTGGAGTCCACCACGTACAATGCCTAAGATCCCACTACGTGAGATGCCACAGGACTTCAGTCCACACTTCAAATGGTGGTACTACGATTGGAGAACGGGAGAGGCCGTGATATTCTTGAACAGGAATGGCACAATGGAAACCATAAGGGTGTTTGACCTGATGTGGCTCACCAACTTATCAACACAAGATGTTTATACATTATACAAGTGGCCACTGTTCTACGACCCACAGGATATTGTACAAGCTTTATAGTTCCAAAAGGTGATAAGAATCTGTTTTGTTTTTGAGATAAACATAGGAGTTACCAACGAAGCTAAGTACAAAAAGTTTGAGGACATCATGGAAGATGTTAGACAATATATAGATCTAGGTCGAAGGGGGAGTTTGTTGATACATATATGTACCTAGATCCTGATCTGAATGTAATATGTCTTACACTTATGTAACTATTGGGTACTTAATGAAATACAAAATGTTTGGTTATGTTTATAATGTTTAATATTCATTAATGAGTTGTTAACGCATATTCACTTAATTATATAGGTTTGTGATTGTTTGAAGTGTTATACATAATGTTAGAATATTGAATACACTCAAACTTGGTGAAGTGAAGTTCTCATGCGTCCGACTGGTCCATGCACCCCAATAGTGGTCATGCGTCCGAATGGCCATGCAGCTGGGTGTCCATGTGCCTAAATAGTCCATACGCCTGAACAACTTCATGTGTCTAACTCAGTCGCACGACTGAACACTCAGTAGTGCGAATGAATCAACCGTATGGCTCAATCGCACGAATGAACCATGCTAATGGTTCAGTCGCCCGAATGAGCAATCCTAACCTATAAATACCACCTAATTCATGGAAAGAGTACCCATTGAATCCACTTCGACTCCAGACGTACCCTAGCTGTCCAAAAGCCTCCAAGTTCGTACTCCAAGTCATAGAACGCTATAGATCGATTCTCAATCGATTCTTGACGTTAGATTCAAGTCCTTATTGTGTTACGTGTGTTCTCACTGATTGGATCGCCAATCAAATAGGATTCCGCACTATTTGGTTTGGTTTAACACGTTATTCAGTAGGTGTTGGTCAAATACCAAATCCAACAGGTGCAACTTTCATCACCCCAGCTATGTCATGCCGGGTGTGCGCGAACTGTAGACGCCCGGAGCATTTAGCAAGAGACTGCAGAACAACACCAAATATGGTCGCACCAGTCAATGCGGTTATACCTATCGGGAATGTCAGGGGCTGTTACGAGTGTGGAATCCCTGATCACTATAGGAACACGTGCCCCAAACTGAATCGGGCACCGGGTCAACAAGGGAACAACCAGCAACAGGCGATGGCTATAGCTGGAAATCAAGGCCCGACAAACCAAGGGAATACGGCTCGGGGACGTGCTTTTGTCATTGGAGCCAATGATGCCCGTCAGGACCCGAATGTTGTCACGGGTACACACTTACTCAATAACCACTTTGCATCTGTATTATTTGACACTAGAGCCGACAATAGATTTATATCTTCTGAGTTTGTGCAATTGCTTGATTTGAGTCCTAGTAGGCTAGAAACTAGCTACTTTGTAGAAATGGCCAATGGTAGGGTTGTTCAGGCCAACGAGATTATTAGAAAGTGCTCGATAATAATTGGAGAACCACGTCTTTGATATAGACTTGATACCCTTTGAGTTAGGAAGTTTCAACGTGATTGTGGGAATGGATTGGTTGTCGAAACATGGGGCTGAGATTGTCTGTCGGGACAAGGTAGTGTGAGTCCCTATGTCAGATGGAAGAGTACTCAGAATTCAAGGAGAACGACCGTGAATAAAGTTAAAGCTTATTTCCTGCATGAAAGCACGCTGGAGTTTACGAAAACAATGCTACGCTTTTCTGGATCATGTGGTGGAAAAGAAAGACGAGGAGCAGAAATTGGTAGATATCCATATAGTGCGGGATTACCCAGATGTATTTCCTGATGACTTGTCTGGTTTGCCTCTTCCAGGCCAGGTGGAATTTCATATTGAGTTGGTTCCTGGAGCTACGCCAGTAGCAAAGACACCGTATCGGTTAGCACCATCTGAAATGTAAGAGTTATTTAGCCAGTTACAGTAGCTACTAGAGAAGGGTTTTATTCGGCTAAGTCACTCGCCTTGGGGAGCGCCAGTGTTATTTGTCAAAAAGAAGGATGGGTCGTTTCGTATGTGCATCGAATACCGTGAGTTGAACAAGCTAACTGTGAAGAATCGGTATTCTCTCCCCAGCATCGACGACCTATTTGATCAGTTGCAGGGAGCTTCGTATTTCTTGAAGATCGACCTTCGTTCTGGATATCATCAACTAAGGGTTTTCCAGGAGGACATACCGAAGACAACGTTTAGAACTCGTTATGGGCACTATGTGTTCTTGGTGATGCCGTTCAGATTGACTAACGCACCAGCTGTGTTTATGGACCTAATGAATGGGGTGTGTAAACCTTCTTGGATAAGTTTGTGATCGTATTCATAGACAACATATTTATCTACTCCCGATCGAAGGAGGACCATTAGGAACACCTTCGAGCAATACTGGAACTGTTAAGGGAATATAAACTTTTCGCCAAGTTCTCGAAGTGTGAATTCTGGCTAAAAGAAGTGAAGTTTTTGGGTCATGTGGTTAACAAGGACGGGATTCATGTAGATCCTGGCAAAATCGAAGCGGTAAAGAAATGGGATACACCTCAGACGCCTTCAGAGATACGGCAATTCTTAGGATTGACCAGATACTATCGTTGTTTCATTGCGAACTTTTCAAAGATCGCTCAGCTGTTAACATTGCTGACCCACAAAGACAAGAAGTTTGATTGGGGACATGCAAAAGAACAAGCATTCCAAACGCTGAAAGATAAGCTGTGTAATGCACCGACATTGTCCCTCCCAGACGGAACTGATGATTTTGTGGTATACTATGATGCTTCGCATCAAGGGTTGGGATGTGTACTAATGTAGAAAGATAAGGTGATTGCCTACGCTTCGCGACAACTTAAGGTGCACGAGAAGAACTACACAACTTGTGATCTTGAGTAGGGCGCTGTAGTATTCACACTCAAAATATGGAGGCATTACCTGTATGGAACCAAATGCATCATCTACACAGATCATAAAAGCCTTCAACGTATCCTGGATCAGAAGGAACTCAATATACGATAGCGACGCTGGGTAGAGCTTCTTAGTGACTACGATTGTGAAATCCGGTATCATCCAGGGAAAGCTAACGTGGTGGCTGATGCTCTAAGCCGCAAAGAACGAGTGAAACCACTACGTCCTCGAGCTTTGAGATTGACCATTCAAACAAATTTGAAAGCTCAGATCCAAATTGCACAAAGTGAGGCGTTGAAAGAAGAAAACCTTGCGGGAGAAGAATTCCGAGGGTTGGATAAACAACTGATGTGCAAGGACGATGGTGTACAGTACTTCGTGGACCGTATATGGGTACCCAAATGGGGAGGTGTACATACCTTGGTCATGGATGAAGCACACAAGACTAGATATTCTATTCATCCTGGTGCAGACAAGATGTACCACGATCTCAAAGATATGTACTGGTGGCCAGGCATGAAGAAAGACATTGCCATGTACGTCAGCAGATGCTTGGCATGCTCAAAAGTTAAAGCTGAACATCAGAAACTATCGGGACTGTTACAACAGCCTAAGATTCCCGAGTGGAAATAGGAGAACATAGCCATGGATTTCACTACCAAACTCCCTCGAGCGAGCAATGGGCATGACTCAATATGGGTCGTAGTGGATCGAATGACGAAATAAGCACATTTCTTGCCAATCCAAGAAGACTACAAAATGGACAAGTTGGCGAGATTGTACATAAAAGAGTCGTGACAAGACACGGAGTGCCAGTGTCAATCATATCCGACCGTGACGACCGATTTACTTCATGATTTTGGCAGACACTACGGAAAGCGATGGGCACTCGATTAGACATGAGTACCACCTATCACCCTCAGACAGATGGCCAAAGTGAACGAACTATACAAACACTAGAAGACATGCTGAGATGTGTAATCGACTTTGG
The DNA here is from genome assembly GCA_025506515.1 of Flaveria trinervia. Taxonomy (NCBI): domain Eukaryota; kingdom Viridiplantae; phylum Streptophyta; class Magnoliopsida; order Asterales; family Asteraceae; genus Flaveria; species Flaveria trinervia. The sequence goes on from JACCIX010001134.1 coordinate 31,073, forward strand.
TGGTAGTTGGGACACTCATCTACCGTTGATTGACTTCTCTTACAACAACAGCTACCATACCTGCAATGGGTGTGCTCCGTTTGAAGCGTTGTATTGAAGGAAATGTAGATCACCTGTTTGTTGGGCTGAAATTGGTGAGACTTAGTTAATAGGCCCAGAGATCATTCAGGAAACAACTGACAAGATCTTCCAAATCAAAGATAGACTAAAAGCCGCTAGAGATCACCAAAAGAGCTATGTCGACAACCGTTGGAAGCCTCTAGAATTCAACGTTGGGGATCAAGTGTTACTCAAAGTCTCTCCTTGGAAAGGAATAGCTCGGTTTGGAAAGAAAGGGAAGTTAGCCCCAAGATACGTTGGGCCATTCAAGATTACAGAAAGAATTGTTCCAGTGGCTTACCGATTAAGGTTACCACAAGAACTCAACGGTGTGCACGATACTTTTCATGCGTCGAACCTCAAGAAGTGTTTGGCTGATGAATCACTTCATGTACCAATTGAGGATATCAAAATCGATGAAAAGCTTCATTTTATTGAGGAACCCATTGAGATCATGCATCGAGAGGTCAAACAGTTGAAGCGCAGTAGAATACCAATTGTTCGTGTGAGGTGGAATTCAAAGCGAAGGCCAGAGTTTACATGGGAACGGGAAGATCGGATGAAACTTAAATACCCACACCTATTCGTGGATGACACTCTTGGACCTAACTCCAGCTGAATTTCAGGACGAAATTCTCTCAACTGGGGATACTGTGACATCCGTCACCTTAAGGTCCATCAAACAACATAATTAACCATCGAATTATTCTTAATTATTCTTCCTCTTCTTCATGAACTCCTGTTATAGAAATCATGTTTGCTTTATTACCCTTGTGCCTGTACTTCCTTCATGAACGTGTGCTAAACCTAAACCTTTTATAAATTTCATCACCATTATCACCAAATATATCATTTTTAATTATAACCATTGTCATTAATAAAACCATTTTTTGTGCTAATTATCGTTAAATACATTTTTAACATTGATGTAACAAACACTTTTAAAGTCGTTTTCAACCGAAACAAACTTTGGGAACTCGGGGGCTAAGTGTAGGGACTAAAATTGACATTTTGCAAACTCGGGATGGGTATAAAAACCCTATTCCCAACCAATTTCTTCATCTTCTTCACTTTCTTCTTTTTCTTCACCTATCTTCTTCACTTTTGCACCAAAAACGCTCCATGTGGGTGCGTGTGCTGTCTTTCCATGTGTGCTTCTTGTTCGTGTGTGTTTGTTGTGTGATTCTGGAAGTCCTTGTTGTGTAAAACCCGTGCTTGGGGCAGCCGAAGGCTGCTCTGCACTTCAGCAGTCGCGAACCTGTAGTTCTGGCGACTGGGTTGTCAGGCGACTTAGCCGTGCGACTGGGTGAGTCGTGCGACTGAGTCATTCGACTGTGTCATTCAGGCGAGTGAGTCGTGTGACTGGGAATGTCATGCGACTGAGTCGTGCGATCGAATGTTGTGTGCGATTGAGTCTATGCGGATGAATGTGTGTGCGATTGAGTCAATGCGGTTGAATGTGGTGTGCGATTGAGTCCTACGTCCGAATGAATGTATGCGACTGTGCGTGTATCGCACAACTGAAGGCCAATCGTACGAATGAAGGTTCAGTCGTACGGATGAAGCTGATTCGTCCGAATGAAGGGTGATTCATGCGAATGGAGGTTAAGTTGTGCGATTGAGTGTTGTGTGGTATGACTGAATGCCAGTTGTGCGAATGAAGGTTCAATTGTGCGAATGAAGTTGATTCGTACGATTGAAGGTTGATTCGTACGAATGGAGTGTTGAGTCGAGCGTCTTGTCCTGTTGTGTGACTGATGATGTGTTAGTGTGAGTTTCCGTCCTGAATGTCTTGTGATGATAAGGTAACATCAATAAAAGTGTCATTGCTTGGCCACAAAGATTAAAGTCAACGCTATCAACCTACACATACTATTTCAATTTAAATCAACCTAACATTTTACAATTATCGAGAACCCATTTGGGACTACAATTATTTAACAAGTACTATCTTTTATAACAATAGAATTTTTATACAAATGTCATTGGCAATGACGACTACTCCTAGTACTTGGATCTACATAAGATCCATTATGTGTGTTTGCTTGTGTGTGTTACCCACGACCGAACCGATACAACCCGAACCGACCAAACATTACTACTTGCTCTACACATTATGCTAAACAATAACTGTCAATAGGTGTTTGACTATTCATTGCATTCAACCGTTGGAAGCTTGATCATTCATACTTACCACTTAACAAGTGAGTTTCGTGGCCCCATTTTATGCTCATACTAATTTACAAACATTTATAAACATAGGGGAAAAGTATGCTCACCCATTTTCATGTTGTACAACATACATACAATTACATACTTTAAATCAATGTGCTACTGTTTTGTGGGTACTTATCTGATACATGCTTGGGTCTGCTTTGTGGTTCTTTCTTAGAACCATTTAATTCCAGTGTGGGAACCGACAGATAGGTATTGGTAGTACTACTTGGGTTGACACCTCCACCCTCGTGTTGGTATACTAGTTAGTACCAACAGATGCCAGGAACGGGCCTTGGGTGAATATATTCCCACAAGATTCTTTGTGTACGTCATTAGGTTTGGTTGTAAAGCTCTTGTCATGTGATTTTGCTTTCTTATAACTGTATGCATGGTATTCCGCAACAACTTTATACAACATCAATACTTATTTACTTTTAAATCTGCGAGCTCACCAACAATTTTGTTGACCATTTTGAGCATATCTTTTCAGGTGATCATGCTAGCTGAAGATCTAGGTGTGCTGCTTTAGTGGAGACCCTCGGATGCATTTTCGAGTTAAACTTGACATTTTGAAAACTCTTGATGTAGTCTGGTTTAAATCAACAATATTACTCTTTTGTTACTTGTTCCCGGGTTGTGGGAAAATACATTACAATGTTGATCTTCGTATTTGTGTGATCATTTGGTTGCGTATACTTATGGCTATGATGTCTGTTAAGTGCTCTAAGAAAGATTAATATGTTGTCTTTATTTGTCTTTTGATAGTTTGTAATAGTATACGGACTATTTGTGTAATTTGTTAGTTCATTTACTTTTTGTTTTCAGTATAAATAGCTTAGATTTGCAGGTAGATATAAACGAATACACAAGATATTCGAATCTGCTTTCATACTAGTAATCGTCTTAGCTTGATATTAATGAAAACTTTAATTTTATTGATATCTTGTTTTGATTTGATTACTTTGTGTGAATTTCATTGAATTGTGTTTACAAATCATCACAGATTTATTCATTTGATCCTATCAAATGGTATCAGAGCTGTTGGTAAGCTGTTAGTGATTGATTCTCTTTTTAAGTTCCTCGAACTTGAAAACCTAAAAATCTCACTGAATCTGTGATTGAGATACAATTCATTTGAAAATTTGTGAATTTCAGTTGTGTTTCATCATCAGAAACATGATTTGAATCACAATTAACAGATCAATTCATCAAATTCAAGTCAATTTGTTGAATTTGTTGTTCGAAAATGGCTTGAAGTTTCGAACTGAAAATCTCAAAATTGAGTGATTTGTTGTTGAAATTGAAGAAATTGATATTAAGAAGAATGTTTATCGGCATAAAACTTGTTTAATTGAAAAGTTTCAATCGAATTCATCAACATTTGAAGAATTCAGAAGATTTGAGTTTGTTACATTCATTTGAAAATGATGAATGTGTCGCATGAGCTGAGATTGACTGAATTTGTCTAAGTGTTAGACGCATTAGCACTGTGTAGACGTTCTTAGTTAGTCATTTGAGTACTGTTGAAGAGAAGAATCTCAGACGTATCACCTTTGTTGAGTTGATAATTGTTAGACGCTTGATAACTGTTTAGACGTTTGACAACTATTTAGACGTTTGACAACTGTTTAGACGTTTGACAACTGTTTAGACGCTTGACAACTGTTTAGGCGTTTGACAACTATTCAGGTGTTTGACAACTGTTTAGGCGCTTTAAAACTTCCAGACGCATTAATACTTAGACGTTTTGGAAAATTTTCTAAGGCATTCCCTTAGACGTTTCTCAACTTAGACGCATCAACTGTTGTGGCGTTTGAATACTGTTCAGACATTTTAACCTTGATACTTAGAATTTTTTTTTAGAAAATTCTTTGTAAACTTTTTCAATTTTTTTAAAATTCAAAATATAAGAAAACAACAAAAATATAAGAATGGTAAAATCAGAAGATTCTCAAAACAGAGTTCCAAAACTTAAAAATAGAGCTGATTTCAAAAATTAGTCTCTTAGACTAAAACAGCATTTTAATTCCATTGACACTGATCTCTGGAAATCTATAGAAAAAGGACCATACATTCCTATATCAACTGATGGACTAGACAGAGGATTTGTGTATACTAAAGATTCTCTAGAACCTTATCCAGAAGATGATCTTCAAGGAGATGATCTGAAAAGAGTTAAGAATGATATAAAGCCTATTCATTGATGTGTAAAGGACTGCCTTTGGAAGTTCTTACAAGGCTTGATGCATATCAAACTGGATATACACTATATAAAGCATTGAAAATCATTTGTGAAGGAGGTAAGGAGATTCAAAATCTAAAGAAACAAAAGCTAAAAAGACAATTAGAATTGTTTTAACATTTGTCTGGAGAGACAATAATCAAATGATGAACAGATTTGTTCAACTCATAACTGAGATGTCAACAGCTGGTATCAAACCTGATCTTGAAGATTTAAATCTCAGACTACTCAATGCTTTACCATCATCATGGAAACAAACTGTAACTCTACTAAAGCATACTGAGAAGTTTCCAATGGATCTAGATCTTCTTATTGCAAAAATAGAATCAGTGGAGATTGATGAAAGCTCAAGGAACAGCGATAGAGCAGCATCAATGTCTTAATATCAGTTTGTTGCTTCTCCTACAACCACCATAGAAAATGCATTCATGGCAAAGAGTGAGAAAAGTTCTGAAGAAGAAGGAGATCTATTTGTTGGAGCAGGATTTTTCACTGATTCATCATTTACACCAGTGCACCTGCATATACAACTCAGTCTCATTCTCAATCTCCTCCTAAACCACAGTCACAATCATCAAATATTCAGACTGAGCCTTCTTAATCATCTAACTCTGCTAAATCTAGCAAAGTTAAAGATGTGATTAACATCCTATTAGAGGATGAAGAGTCCAAAACTGCATTCACTGCATTTATGGCCAGCTTTCAAGCATATCAAGGTAGCCATTTAACTCAACTAGATTTTGTTTTGCAGGATTTATTTGAGATGGATCCTGAAGATGTTGAAGAGATGGACCTGAACTGGTAGATGGTGATGATTGCCTACAGGATTCAAAAACATTCTTAAGTCAACAAGAAATACAAGCCTAGTGCAAACAAGACTGTCGGATTTGACAAGTCAAAAGCTAGATGTTTTAACTGCAACAGTTATGGACACTTCTCAAGAGAATGCAAAGCTCCAAGGAATAATGGAGGAAGTGCTCAATCAAGCTCATATAATCAAAGGTTTCAACAAGCTCAGAAGACTTTTCAAAAGCCTTATCAAAGTCTCCCTATGCCAGAGCTTAAAGATGAAACCAAATCATCTGATGAAACAAAGAAAGCACTAGTAGTCAGCATAAAAGATGGATATGATTGGAGTGCATATGCAGATCAATATACAAATGAATTAACATCAAGTTTATCTCTTATTGCAGAAATTCAAGAAGAAGGTTGGTCAGAAAACAATGAGCCAAAAGTGGAAAGTGATGAAGAGGAAGATGACTATGATTGGAGTGACAAGTATGATCCTAAAGAGGATACAGAGGAAGTACCTCTAATGGTTCAGTCTGATTAACCAAAGGTTAACTCTTCTACTTCAACACCTGAAACCACAGTTCCAAAATTTCCTGAAATACCATTAGAAGTAAGAGAAAAGCTTTGCACTAAATCATGCTATGAACATGTTGAACACTACAGAAACTATTCATTCAAAATTTGTGAAAAGCTAAAACAACAGGAATCTATGCATAACCAACTTGAATCTGATCATAAAACTGCAGATCAACAGATTATCTCTCTTCAAACTTCATGGAACAAAACAATCAAAGAATTAGAAATTGTTACAAAACAACTAGAAGAGATGACCAAGAATCTTGAAGAAGAGAAAATAGCACATGCTGCTACTCAAGTTGATCTGGCAAAAGTAAAGAGTTCAAAAATGATAGTAGAAAAACTAATCAGTGAAAGGAAAGATAAACAAAAAGTAGGGTTAGGTTTCACTCATGAACCTATGCCTGAATCTATCACAAACACACTACCAGAGAATTTCAATACTCATGATCATTCACCTGAAAATAAAGCAAAGCTTAAAGCCTTCGAGATCAAAAACAAGAATGCAAAAGAAGAAAAGAAAACGTTCAAGTGTTTCTTGAAAAAGATCAATAAAAAATCAAAAATGGTCATCCAATCAAGATAAAATCATATGAACCAAAACAACCAAAACAAAATATATCTTCTGATCAAATTCGTAATGTAATAGAAGAAGTTAGAGTTCAAAACAAGGATAAACAACGGATAGGAACATCAGAAGATTCAAACATCATCAATATGAAACAATTACAATCAGAAAAGGAATCTTCTTTTGATGATGTTCAATCTGAAAATAAACCAAGTTCTTCTAAATCAAAGAACCAAGAAGAAGAAAGAATCTGCAAAAGCAACATCTGAACAAAACAAAAGTTCAGAAAATTTGATTAAAGCAACAAATCAAACATCAAAACTAAAACCAATTAATTTGTGTCAGCAGGTATGTTAAATATGAATTCTCTTCCAAATAATAAAGCAATATTATGAACAAATCAAACTCTAATCTGAAATCTAGCTCAGATTCAAGACTTCCGCTGTAGCAAAAAGATTTGTTTCTAATAAATTCAAGAAGGAAGTTCATGTTAAATAAATGAACAATAATCTGACACAAAATCAAATTATGAAAAATGAAAGACAACAGTTTAACTATTTGACACCAAAATCAAACATTATGTCATTGTCAAAAGTTAACAAAAAGTTATTTTTAACTCCAAAAATGTTGGACCAAAAGAACCAATGAGCCAAGATCAGAAAACCTCTAAGTCCCACATGGTATCACAACAACTGCTGAAAGCCTCATCAATAATTTGACAAGTGCTGAAGACTTCAACAGCTGAAGATCAAGTGCTGAAGACCTCAACAGCTGAAGAACCAAAGTGCTGAAGTACAACAGCTGAAGCTGAAAGACCAAAGTACTGAAGTACAACAGCTGAAGAGCTTACAAGTGCTGAAGATCAACAACTGATGTACAAGGTCTGAAGACAAAGACTGAAGACATCAGCTGATGATATCTACTGAAGTCATCAGCTGATGAAACACCTGAAGGTCAAAGTCTGAAGATCAAGTACTGAAGCCTCAGTAGTTTGTCACAACTGCTGAAGAGTACTTCTTCAGTAGTTGTGATATCAGTAGTTTTATATTTTTATGTTTCAGTAGTTTTGTAAAACGACTGAAGAGCTTGTTCTTCAGTCGTTGTAGTTTCAGTAGTTTTATATTTTGTACTTAACATGCTGATATGTTCTCAGTAGTTGTGAACATTTCAGTAGTTTGTTAAGAATTAGTTATTTTTGTATTAGATCTGCCAGTTGTCACTTTCCGTGATAACAGCAGTGATTGTTGCACTCTTTATAAGGAGTGACAACTTATTGTAACGATTATGGACGAATGAATGGAATGAATGAATGATTTGATTAGAAATATTCTACCTCTATAAACATTCCTTGAAATCAGAAATATATATTCTCTCCTATAACCGTATGCGCTCTTAATGCTTACAAGTATCGATTGCTTGCTACAATTTGTCTAATTCTTGTTTGTATTCCGCTGCTTGGTATCCTAATACATCAAATTTGTGATCGCTGATCCTGTCAAATGGTATCAGAGCAGGTTAATCATTGATCGATCTAATAATTGATCATTGAAACTGCTATTCAAGATCTAAGTTTGATTGAATTAGCTTTTGTTTTTGCAAGAAACTGTTATAGAGATTGAATTTTCTGTATTTCTGCTCATTCATCCTGAGATCTTTTCTTGGTTCTCATTGAGTTTGTTGTGGTCTGTCTAAAACTTTTAAAAGCTTGAACTAAATTGTTTTTGAACTGAAAATGACTACTCCTTCCAATGATCCTCACAATACTGGTTCCTCAACCAAGCCACCTATGCTGGTTAGGAATGAGTATAACATATGGCAAAGATGTATGCTCCATCACCTGTCTGTTAACAGCGCAGGGTGTTGGACATCAGTGGTACATGGTCCACACAAGCCTATGGTGAATAACCCGGAAACCAATCAAATGGTTCCGAAGAGGAGGGAGCAATACTCAGATGAGGATAAGAAGTTGCTTGAAATTGATGCAAAAGCCCATGGAATTCTGGCCATGGCACTGCCCAATGAAATCTATTCTGGGCTAATGTATCATGAAACTGCCCATGACCTCTGGAATGCCTTGAAAGAACAATTTGGAGGAACAGATGAGGTCTTGGCAAATAATAGAGAAATTCTTGCCCAACAATATGAGACATTCTCTCATAGAAAGGGTGAGACACTGACTCAACAATATGAGCGGTTCTCTTGTTTGATCTCTGAACTAAAAATGGTCAAACTTGAATACACCAATATTCAGATGAATAACAGATTTCTCAGATCACTGCCTGAGAGATGGGACACATATACTATTGTCCTACGCTCCAGTGCAAGTTTGGACAAACTATCTCTCACCCAACTCCATGGGAAACTGCTCACTTTTGAGAGAGAGATAGAACAGAAGAGAAAGCTGTCTTCATCTGGAAAGCTCACTGAAGACTTTGTACAAGGCAACACTGCCTTGTTGGGTCATGAGTCAGAATATGCTTCATCTGAATGCCAGTATGATGAGCATATTAATTTCTCTTCGAGCACTTCTGATTCTGCATTTGTGAGTGTTGATGGTCAGTTTACTGGATGTAATAATGACAATCTATGTTTTATTATGGATGATCTCAAGGGGATTGCTGATGATGACTTAGAAGAGATGGATATTTTGAGCCAAATGGCCTTGATAAATATCAGATCTCAGAAGTTCTATAAAAGAACTGGAAGAAAATTCCCAGGACTCTCTGGCAAAACCAAAGTTGGTTTTGACAAGAGCAAGCTGAGGTGTCACAAATGCCAAAGGCTTGGACACTTTGCAAGAGAGTGTAGATCAACTGGATCTAACTCCACTGCACCCTTTGTGACTTTTCCTGGCAATAGTCAACAACACAGAGGGCAACATCCTGTCACCTCTAGTCATCATCCTCAACAACAATCTCCGGCATATTTTGTTCCTCAGGGTCAAATGCCACATCCGTACCCTTGTTATTACATGCCACAGTCAAATCAAGTTCAAGTTCCTATGACACCACAACCTCATGCACTACCAGAACCTCAGCCTCCCAATCTCATCAACAAGCTCAACCTCAACAACACAGCTTCTTCACCCCAGGAGTTGTTGACTGGAGCAGTTTACCAGATGACTTGTCTGGTCATGACCAACTTTTCTCAGGTGCTGGTCAACATGGTGGTGACAGTCCTTTTGGGAATCTAGCTCTTATGGCTTTGGAGTCTGCTGATACTTCATTTTCTAATGCCTCTACACCACAGGTATCACAGGTATCCTCTGAGGCAAAAGCCAAATTATGTTCTGAACCATGCATAGCAGCATTTGCTTCCATTAGAGAAGCAAATGTAGCTCTAATTAATAAGAACATTAAGCTAGAACAAATAATTTCCAAAAACAAAGCTGAGTTTGAGTTTGTGCTCAAAGATAAAAATGATGAGATTTATAAACTGAATTGCCAAATAATTGATGATAAGGCTAGAGAAGAAGTACTTCTAGAGAAGTACAAAGATCTCAAAGAAACCCTTGCAGTTACCCAGGTCGAGTGTGATAGATGGGTACAATCATGCAAAGGTTTTGAAATGCTTCTTAGTAAGCAGTCTGCTTCAAATGTGAAGTTTGGAATTGGTTACAATCACACTGCTCCACCTACAGATTTTACACCAAGAGCAGAGGTAGAATCTGATGGTGAGAGTGATAACCAATCCATCACATCATGTGATCTACCTTCTGATACAGCACAATCAGAAGTAGCAGTCAGCATCAAGCCCTCTTTGAACCTATCAGCTGATGTTGATGGTTCAAATGCTGACATTCACATGATTAATGAGTTGATCAACTCAGGAGTTAATCCTGAAGGTCCTGAAAGGACTAGAGAGCAGGATTTAACACCTGAAGTTCAAACTTCAACTGCTGTCAGTACTGAAGAGAAGAAAACTGGCAGTAGAAAGAGTTTGAAGACTACTAAAGAGGTAGTCAAGAAAGCAACCAATGCTTCCAAAGCATTAAAGAACAAGTCTTCTGTTGCTTCACCCTCTGATTGATCCTAAGTTTGTGTCTAGTGCTGATGAGCTTGCAGACATTTTTACTAAGCCTTTGGATAGTTCAACTTTCCAAAACCTGGTGTTAAGGCTTGGTATGCTGCAACTAGAATAAGTGACAACTACTGATGATCTTAGTAATTCATACTGATGATCATGAGTACCTATGTCACATATAAGTACTGATGAGCTCTTTTAACCTCAGTAGTTTTATAACTACTGAAGGCTAAATGTCTCACAAGTACTGAAGTACTTCATCTGTTCTAAACTACTGATGTAGTTACAACTACTGATGCAGTTACAACTACTGCAATCAGTAAAAACAGATAAGTACTGATGTCCTATGAAACAACTGAAATCAGCCAAAAAGACTGATGAATGTGTTGAGGACAGTTTGAAACAGCTGAAAAGCTAAGAATTGACGAAAACAGCTGAAGAGAACTTTCTCTTCAGTCGTTTGTACAACTGCTGTTTCATTTTAAACGACGGAAGCAAAACCACGTCTTCAGTAGTTTTATAACTACTGATGACTAATCCCAAGTCTTCAGTTGTTTACAACAGCTGATGACAAAACCACTGTCTTCAGTAGTTTCATAACTACTGATGACAAACAGCAAGTCCTCAGTTGTTTCAATCATCTGAAGTCAAAACCACGGTCTTCAGTAGTTTTCTAAACTACTGATGCCTAACACCACGACTTCAGCTGTTTCAACGTCTGAAAGGATAATACCATGTCAACGGTCGTTTAAAACTACTGATGACTAACACCACATCCTTCAGTCGTTTCCTTACCCGTACCCTATATATATCCCTAACCTTAGCTCTCATTGCTTCATCTTCTTCAAACCTAACGTTCCTCTCCAAAACTTCCCTCTTCTCAATGGCGTCTATGCAAATTAAACCGCGACACAACTGCGTTGCCTACCTCACTAAATCGCCCATCTGGACTAAGTTCGATACTGCTATGGATCTTATGGTTCAGTCCCAATACAACACGGCATTTCTTCTGAATCCCATCTTACATGCCAAATCCTTGCACCAATTTTGGATGAACGTTACTGTTACCACTGGGGAGAACAACACACCATCCCTCCGGTCGGTCGTCAACACCAAAGAAGTAGTCATCACTCCTGCAATAATCCGCCAAATTCTTCAACTGAATGATGCTACTTCTCCTGCTGGATATCCGAAGGGCACCATAGATCTATCCTTTGCTCAACATGGATATCAAGGCGATCTCAGTGCCTCCACTATCATGAAGAAACACTTTAATGACGCTGAGCGCCTGATCTTTCACATGGTGAATGTATGTTTGGCCCCTAAGACGTTGTCTTGGGATCAAATGTCCACCAAATGGCAGCAGGTAATGTATTCTATTCTTGAGCAACAACTGTAGGATTCTGTGTGCCCAAGACACTTAGAATATTGATGTGGTTAGTACGTCATGATCCAAGTCGGGTTATACCCAATAGCAAGCTTAGCAAACACCAAATAATATTTAATTGATGATGTGATCATGCAATAAAATATTAACACCAATTTAGAAAATGGGTTTTCTAAACAAGTTGCATATGACATGGAACAATTTATTAGGATATTTTGTTCAATTATATTATTTGTAATGTTATTTATATTAGTTAGATGACATCACAAATTAAAATGGCTACATATGTTATACAATTAATTGGTTAGTTGTATACATTTACTAAGAGGTACCAAGTTATAAGACCTTGTAACATGGTAATGTGTCTAATTTTAAAAGGGGGGAAACCCATTTTCAAAGCCTTTTGGCCGCCCCCTTATTGTGTTCCTATTGGACCACTTTGTTGAATTGATACACACAATTAAGGGGTCTTATAATTTTGCTCTTGGACCAGCCATTTGAAAGATATACATGCAAAAGCTCTCTCTCTCTTTCTCCCCTCTCTAGTTTCGGAAATCAGGCAGAAAGAAGGAGCTCTAGCAGCTTGATTTTGGTGTTCGATCCTAGCATACAAGGTGTTTTGTAATAGTGCTTGGGGTATACGAAGCTTGAGGATCTCTACATTGAGTTCTTGGTCGATTCAAGCATCCAAAACACTCCTCTAAGTCGATTTTTCTGCTGGAGAAAGGTAGCCATTCACAGCCTCATATGGCTGTGATTTTATGTACATTAATGTTTGTTCATAGCTTGTCCATTCATATATTTAAGATCCCTATTGATTTGGGTTTTGTTTTCCATCTTAAAACCACACTTAGAACACGAAAATTTCAGATTATAAACTTGTTATAATCCTATACATCCGCTGCGTTTTCTGAAAAGATTAAAAGGTTATACTATGTTTTAGTGTTCTTTCAAACCCTTCAATGGCATCAAGAGCCGGTTATATGGATGGCTTGCTTGATTCATCTTTTGAAATTGGTTTAAAAGATGATATTAGATATGTTATAGGCTGTTTTTGGGCTGGTACATTATATCTTGTTGAAATCCCCAACTTTCAAGGTTACATTACACATGCTTGTGATTAAACCTTGAAATATTTGTATGTTGAAATGTTGGTTGTTTGGACAATGATTAAAACCCAAAATTTCAGTTTATGTTGGCTGAAATTTGGGGTTTTAAATGGGGTTTTCATTATTTGAATAGATGATATGATCATTGGTTGTTATAGTGCATAACCTATCTTGTGGCCTTGTGTTGTTTGGATGTTTCAAGTGGTTGTTTTATTCATTCAATTTGGTTGTAATATTTGTGTTTATTCATTTGGGTTGTAATTATTCATTCATTTGGTTATGTAATAATAGATTAGGTTCATTTCCTTTACTAGAAAAATGTATTAGGATACAATTTTGTAAAAGGAAGATGTACAAGATCAAGACCCAAAGATGGACACAAAGACACAAGAAACACGGAGCATTTGGATGTGGTTTCTAGTGGGAGGTTCATGGAACCTTTATGATATGTTTGACCCTTAGAAAGACCATAGACAACACTTGTGATGGCAAACAAGTGTTGTCAACATAAGGGCTATGGTTATGCACATATGATTGTTAATGTTTATGCTTGGTTGATTGTTTGTTGTCTTGATTGTTTGGTTGATATTTGGATATTCTAAGCAAACTAACTAACAATCTTAACAAGCTGAAAATGTTGGTTCCTTAAAGTTAATAAAAGTTATTAAAATGGTTTAATGATTTTAAAGATTAAAATTGGTTTTAATCAAAGGACCATAGGGTATCTTGTATTTGAAAGCATACAAATACAAGTACATAGAGTTTTCTAAACTAGAATTAAGAAATCTCTAAAATTTTTTAAACGAGATCAACACCGTCCTTTTACACAACACTTGAGTCACTTGGGAACTCTTAGTGGGATAAAGATCACCCAACCATTTTGAGGGAACTTGTGATTTGAGGTAAGAATGCCTTACTTATGGGATAAAGGTCACCTAACCATTTGTTTTGGCAAACTCACACGTGGGTGTAAGTAGGATGTCTTGATTTGCAAACCATGTTAAATGGATCACCTACAATGTGGTTTCCAAATGGTGTTGATGGGATTTTCATGCCGACTTTACATATGATGTTCAAGAGTCGATCCCATACCTCTAGAAGTTGCAAATGGTTGCAATCGTCAAACGTTGACCACCTTATTAATTTAAAATGTGGATAAAGGTCACCTAACCATTTGTTTTGGCAAACTCACACGTGGGTGTAAGTAGGATGTCTTGATTTGCAAACCATGTTAAATGGATCACCTACAATGTGGTTTCCAAATGGTGTTGATGGGATTTTCATGCCGACTTTACATATGATGTTCAAGAGTCGATCCCATACCTCTAGAAGTTGCAAATGGTTGCAATCGTCAAACGTTGACCACCTTATTAATTTAAAATGTGGGATAAAGGTCACCTAACCACAATTTAAATGTAATATTGGGTTCTAGATTTTAATATGAAAAGTCTCGTAAGACATTTGTTATTAAAATTACAATATCGAAAATACTAAATAAAACTTTGTTAAATTTTGTAGATGGCCTCTAATAATGATAATTCCGATAACTCATCCGCGTCCAACCAATCCCTACGAGCGATCCTCCAAAAGGAACGTCTAAACCATAACAACTTCATCGATTGGTATCGAAACTTGAGAATTGTTCTCAAGCAAGAGAGACGATCGTATGTTTTAGACGACCCTGTCCCCGATCAACCTAACGAGGATGATGAGGAGGCCTTTAACGATTGGCTGAAATACACTGAGGATTCCGTCCAAGTGTCTTGTCTCATGCTAGCGAGCATGACTCCGGATCTCCAAAAGGAGTATGAACATCACGGAGCTTACGACATGATAACCCAGCTGAAGGAAACGTTCCAACAGCAAGCAAGGGTTGAGCGGTTCGAAACGGTGAGCGCTCCATGCATGTCGTATGGACGACAATCAAATGTTTCATCTTATGTACTTAAGATGAAAAGTCACATTGACCGCCTCGAGAGGCTTAATTGTCCCGTCTCGAAGGAATTGGCCACGGATTTGATCCTCAATGGCTTACCAAAAGGTTCGAGACATTCGTGTTGAACTACAACATGAATGCTTGGGATAAAAGCATTGGTGAGCTTCACTCAATGCTCAAAACGGCCGAGGCGGCCATGGGTAAAAGGGTTTTACCCGTTCTCACCATTAATGAAGGTGGGAACAACAAAAGGCCTCGTCCCGCACCCAAGGCAAAGGTTGCCAAGGGTAAGGGACCCGCTTGGGGAAAAGGGAAAGGGGTGGCAAGGGTGCCACCCAACCACAAGAGAAGAAGCAAAAGGTTGCTACAAATGACCCATGCTTCAAGTGTGGGGAGATTGGACATTGGGCAAGGAATTGTCCTGTCCATCTCCAAGAGTTGAAAGCCAAGAGGGATGCCGGGCAGACCTCAGGTACAATATACATGATTCATATTGATCTTAATGTTACATCTTCTAACACATGGGTATTGGATACCGGATGTGGAACTCACATTTGCAATTTGTTGCAGGGGTTCACAAGAAGTAGGGACTTCAAACAAGGGGATGTTAGCCTCTTCATGGGAAATGGAACTAAAGTCTTAGTTGAAGCTCGTGGAGACTACATCCTGAGACTTCCAAGTGGTTTGGAAGTTATTTTGAAAAAGTTTTGTATGCTCCTAGTTTGACTAGGAACATTATTTCTGTATCCCAATTAAGACATTATGATATGTATTATCTTTTATTGAAAATGATATTCATGTTTCTTTAAATGGTATGTTCTATTTTAAAGCTATTCCAATTAATGGTATTTATGAATTGGTTCATGAAAATACTTTAAATAGTTCATTGTACCAAACTAACACCAAGAAACTCAAGTTGGACTTAAGTGATACCTATCTTTGGCATTGTCGTCTTGGTCATATAAACAAGAAACGTTTACAAACACTTCAAAAGAATGGTCTTTTAAAAACAAATGAATGTGATTCATTTGATGTTTGTGAGTCTTGTACAAGGTAAGATGACTAAGGCACCCTTTAATGGAACTACCGAAAGGGCAAAAGATTTATTAGGAATCATACATTCGGATGTATGTGGTCCTTTTAAGCCAATGACTAGGAATGGTGAAAGATACTTCATTACCTTTACCGACGATTATAGTCGCTATGGGTATGTGTACTTGTTAAGGCACAAAGACGAAGCTTTTGAAATGTTCAAAATCTTCAGAAATGAAGTAGAAAATCAACTCAACAAGTCAATTAAAATTCTTCGTACCGATAGAGGAGGTGAATACCTAAGAGATGCCTTTCAAAATCATCTTAGGAGTTGCGGGATTGTCTCACAACTCACTCCACCTGGAACACCACAACATAATGGTGTGTCTGAGAGGAGGAATCGAACCTTATTGGATATGGTCCGATCTATGATGGCTAGAAGCACATTACCTCTATCATTTTGGGGTTTCGCTCTGCTCTCCGCGGCCCGTATTCTAAATATGGCCCCAACCAAAAAGGTAGAAAGGACACCTTTTGAGATATGGCATGGAAGAGTTCCATCCCTATCGTACTTAAGGGTTTGGGGATGTGAGGCTTATGTTAAGACTCCCACCTAAACAAATTGGATGTCCGATCCACCAAGTGTATCTTTATTGGATATCCTAGAGATTCTATGGGATATTATTTCTATGATCCAATGGAACAAAAGGTGTTTGTTGCCAGAAAGGGTGAGTTCTTAGAAGCAAAGTTCCTTATGGAAGGAGCTAGCAGTAGAACAGTGGATCTTGAGGAAGATCAAGAACCACAGCCCGATGCACGTTTGGTTGAAACTAGCACTCAACATAAGGATGTTGAGGATGATCAAGTGGTTGATCAATACACACAACACGTTCGCAGAAGTGGTAGAACTAGTAATCCACCTGAAAGATATGGATTTTTCATGGATGGATACTATGTGATAGATTCTGATGAACCAACCACATACCATGATGCAATGTCCAACACGGATTGTGACAAATGGCTTGAAGCCATGAACGTTGAGATGCAATCCATGTATGACAATCAAGTATGGGACTTGGTTGTACCACCTCTTAACTCCAAGATAGTTGGAAGTAAGTGGGTTTTCAAGAAGAGAAAACCGATATGCATGGAAACTTGGATACTTATAAAGCTAGACTTGTAGCAAAAGGTTTCACTTAAACTCAAGGGGTTGATTATGATGAAACCTTCTCACCTGTTGCGATGCTAAAGTCTATAAGGATATTGTTTGCCATAGCTGCTCATTATGATTATGAGATTTGGGAAATGGATGTCAAAACCGCTTTCCTAAATGGATATCTTGAGGAAGATGTCTATATGGTTCAGCCTGAAGGTTTTGTCGATCCAATACATCCTAATAAAGTATGCAAGTTAAAGAAATCAATCTATGGATTAAAACAAGCATCGAGAAGCTGGAATCACCGTTTTGATGAGGAAGTAAAGAAATTTGGTTTCATCAAAAATGCTGATGAGGCTTGTGTGTATAAGAAGGCTAGTGGGAGCACAATAACTTTCCTAGTATTGTATGTTGATGACATACTGCTATTTGGAAATGACATTCCAACCTTGGAAGGTGTAAAAACCTGGCTTGGAAGTTGTTTTTCCATTAAGGATCTTGGTGAAGCCGCCTATATTCTGGGAATAAAGATCTATAGGGATAGATCAAGGCGGTTGATTGGTTTGAATCAAAGTGCATATATTGATAAAATCTTGAAAAGGTTCAAGATAGAAAACTCTAAGAAAGGTACCGTACCTATTCAAAGAGGAACGATGTTGAGTACGACTCAATGTCCAAGCTCAAAGGATGAGCAAGACAAAATGAAGGCAATCCCATACGCATCTGCTAGGATCCATCATGTATGCAATGATATGCACTCGACCGGACGTGTCATGCGCCTTAAGCATGACAAGCCGTTACCAGCAGAATCCTGGAAACAGTCATTGGATGGCTGTTAAGAACATACTTAAGTACCTAAGGAGGACAAAAGATATGTTCCTGATCTATGGATCTGGTGACGAGGAACTCGTTGTAAAGGTTACACGGATGCAAGTTTCCAAACCGATCGTGACGATTCACGATCACAATCGGGATACATTTTCATTCTGAATGGAGGAGCTGTCTCTTGGAAGAGCTCCAAGCAGGATGTGGTGGCTCTATCAACTACAGAATCAGATATATGTCGCCGCCTCATTGGCAGCTCAAGAAGCTGCATGGTTAAAGAAATTCATTGCCGATCTAGGGGTTGTCCCCTCCATTCAGGACCCCCTAGAGATCTTTTGTGATAACGAGGGTGCGATTGCACAAATCAAGGAACCCCGTGCTCATCAAAAGACTAGGCATATTGAGCGGAGATTCAACTACATACGAGATGAAGTTGAAAAAGGAAAGATATGTATTCGCAAAGTTCACACGGATCAAAACGTTGCGGATCCTCTCACGAAGCTCCTTGAAAAGGCAAAGCATGAATGTCATACTTGTGCCATGGGACTTTGATATACTAGTGATTGGATTTGATCTATAAATTTTGTATTTGGATATGTGGAACTTTCTATTATTTGAATAAAATTATTTGGTTATAATGCTTCAAATAATATTCCAATTTAGCATGTTTAATCCATGAGTAAAATGTTTACTCTAAATATCCGTAGTCGTTCACACTTGTGGGAACAAGTTTGAAGGTAAGACTATTATGAACTTGGATTGGTTGATATTCATAAGGATGAATATAAGCAATGGGTTGCTACCAAGGTTCATAGATATTTGTGGGATACAAATATGGACTAACCCGCATCTCAAATTTTACTACATGGAATCTTATTGATTGATCATAAGTAATTTTGAGTAAAGGCGAATATCATTGGTATCCTCCGACCTGATATATATATTGGGTTTTGATATTCACCAGTATTACACCTTGAGCCTATTCTTCACTGTCCTGAAATAGTGGACAGTACATAAGGATATGTTCAGGTATAACACGAGGTGTTTGTGAGAAACGTATGTAGTCAAGATGGAATTTGTTCCTCTTATTCGTTGAGAGTTAGATGTCTAAGGCCTGATTAAGTTAAATCAACAAGGAATGATCATTCTGTGTCCTTGGATTTAACATGACATCTGTAACAAAAGGATAAATGATTAATTCACCTAAATCTTTTCAAGTAGGGCACTTGAAAGGGATGATGTTATTGAATGGCTATAAGTCATGCGTGTTAAGGGTAGTAAAACGTTGTTAGGCGGTATTTACTGCTTGCATCAATCTTCTATGAATCTTGGGCAAGTGGGAGATTGTAGGATTCTGTGTGCCCAAGACACTTAGATATTGATGTGGTTAGACGTCATGATACAAGTCGGGTTATACCCAATAGCAAGCTTAGCAAACACCAAATAATATTTAATTGATGATGTGATCATGCAATAAAATATTAACACCAATTTAGAAAATGGGTTTTCTAAACAAGTTGCATATGACATGGAACAATTTATTAGGATATTTTGTTCAATTATATTATTTGTAATGTTATTTATATTAGTTAGATGACATTACAAATTTAAATGGCTACATATGTTATACAATTAATTGGTTAGTTGTATACATTTACTAAGAGGTACCAAGTTATAAGACCTTGTAACATGGTAATGTGTCTAATTTTAAAAGGGGGGGAAACCCATTTTCAAAGCTTTTGGCCACCCCCTTATTGTGTTCCTATTGGACCACTTTGTTGAATTGATACACACAATTAAGGGGTCTTATAATTTTGCTCTTGGACCAGCCATTTGAAAGATATACATGCAAAAGCTCTCTCTCTCTTTCTCCCCTCTCTAGTTTCGGAAATCAGGCAGAAAGAAGGAGCTCTAGCAGCTTGATTTTGGTGTTCAATCCTAGCATACAAGGTGTTTTGTAATAGTGCTTGGGGTATACGAAGCTTGAGGATCTCTACATTGAGTCTTGGTCGATTCAAGCATCCAAAACACTCCTCTAAGTCGATTTTTCTGCTGGAGAAAGGTAGCCATTCACAGCCTCATATGGCTGTGATTTTATGTACATTAATGTTTGTTCATAGCTTGTCCATTCATATATTTAAGATCCCTATTGATTTGGGTTTTGTTTTCCATCTTAAAACCACACTTAGAACATGAAAATTTCAGATTATAACTTGTTATAATCCTATACATCCGCTGCGTTTTCTGAAAAGATTAAAAGGTTATACTATGTTTTAGTGTTCTTTCAACCCTTCAACAACCACTTAATTTTCATGAAATAATATTTTTAGAGCTCAAGGATATGGCTCAAAAACTAACTGCCAACCGTTGGATACTATATCCACGGTTCATAATGGCCATTATTACAGACCAGCTTAATGCTGAGGACTTGTTGGCTTGGGAGTCCCTGCTACGACTGTTCTGCCGGAAGTATACTCCCGGCACAACTCTGACCGGACACTCAAAATGGATGCGAAGCTGCGCAAACCCACGCAGCTGGAACCCACAGCCACCACCTCCAAATCCAAAGTCCCCACCAAACCCACCAAAAAGAAACCCAAAACGGCTACTCAGGGAATTGAGTCCCCTGAGGATGCCCCTGCAACACAAACGCAGGATATATCCACTAGTCCAAACCCCCTAGTGGATACAATGACTCCTCCAGCCACAGCCGCTCAGGCTCCTCTCAACAGGAGCCTGCAGCAACCACACAAGGGGTACCTACTTATTTGGGATCTTCCTCACTTGAGGAGATTGCCATTGAAGAGCACCAACCTCCCCAGGTGCACACTGCTTCTATCCCCTCACCCCAAACAACCGCCCCTCACAGCCCAACTTTAATAGTTGCACAAGTGCTGACTCGATTGCACTCCTCACCCCCTCCCCAGAAACCACTTACTACTGGGAATACCTCTACAATTGAGGGGGAGGAACACAGTGCCCTTGAGCACCCACAGCACAGGGGTTTCCCACTTCTATCTCCTGGTGTAGACAAGGAGATTAGAATATCTAGTGAGGCTGCCACCTCCTCTGACTCAGCACATGACCAGAGTGAGACTGGTAATATTGCTAAGACCTCACTAGAGGCAACAGCTGATGATGGACATTGTCCTGAGGCTGGAAGTTCCCAGTACCAAGCACAAGGGGCACATGCACCAACTGGTCTACACCCAGTGCATGTAAATCCTGCTCTAAGCAGGAGGTCAGCTGATTCAGCTTCGGCTGATGATGACCTGGGCTTTTTCTATGATGTTCTTGCCCAGAACACAATCCTTGAAGAGAAAGTCAGTAGGCTGCAAAACTACTTGACCAACTCTCACAAGGAGAACGACCATCTGCCTCTACCCACCCACAGATGGCACCTTCACTTGAAGGTTTCCCACACACTGAGCCACTACAAAATCAACCACCTGCCTCTGCTTCAGGCCCTACTTCTCAGGAACAGAACCTTCCTGAGCAAATAGGTGCTGTACTCCAAAATTCCCTCTCTCTCATCACACCCATAATCACTGATATAGTGACCAAAGCCATTGATGAGAGGCTTTCCTCAACTTTACAGCCCTTGGTTGATGCTGCTGTCCAAAAGACTCTTTCTGCGGTACAAACCCCTTCCTCCAATGCAACCAAAAAGGGGGAGAGTACTGCAGTGAAAGAAAAGAAGAGGAAAAGATCCGAGGAAAAGAAGGAAGCGAAGCAAGCCCAAAAGGAGGAGAAAGAACAGCAACCAATGCTCACCTACAAGCGGAAGAAAGGTGCTGATGAGCACATTGCTGAAGATAAAGCCTTGGAGCTACTGATAAAAGAGGCTGATGCCGAACACAGCAGATCAATGGACAACATCATTGATCAGCTGTTTAGGCAAGGCCATGACACCAATAAACTTGACTCTGAGATTCGACGACTAGAGATTGAAGAAATCCAGAATAGATGGGCAAGTTATGAAGTGTTAGAAAGAGAAAGGCTTGAAATCATGATTAGATTTATTGCAAAATATCTTGGAAGAGCAATGATCAAAATCAAAGCCTGGTCCAGGGACAGTATCTTGGCAATCACCACCAAGATCTATTCGTCTGAAGCATACACTAAGGGGCTTGTTATTGAAGCTTTGAATGAAGCGGGTGCTGGGAGCAGGACTGAGCTAGCCAAGCAATCAAAAGCCACACTCACCTCAAGGATGCTAGAACAGCCTGTCAACATTCCCACACCAAAACCACCCAAAACACAACCCACCAAACCAACTCCCTTACCCTCAAAACCCATAGCCGATGATATACCCTTGAAGAAGAAGAGAAGGATATTGAGGCTAGAAGATGATGAAGAAGATGATGAAGACAGGCTGCCGCTCTTAGCTGTGATTCAGTTGCCTAAGGCCACAAGTCACTCCTCAGTAATTACTCCTGAAGTCCAGAGACAAATGGTTAAAGTGAAGCTAGAAGAAGAAGAGCTTCATAAACAGCATGATGAGGAATTGCTGAAGAGAGTTGACAAAGCTTATGCAGCCACATCTTCTATCATCAATATGAAGGAGCAAGCCCTCAGACTTTACACTCTCAGGCATACTTTTCAATATCAAAAGGAAAGAGTGAGGATTTGGCCTGATCCCAGGTCTCTCACAGAATTCATAAGAACAATATACCTCGGAGATACATTGGCCAGGTGAAAAATATCGTAGATGAAGTGATCTCTCTGGTCTTTGTAGTTTCACCCTGGGAAATCCTAGAAGACTTCAAGAAGGCCTACAAAGCTAATCTAACCCCTTAGAAGATGCTGGACAACAAAATAGTGAGAAAGGGGTTAGTTTACAAGAGGCTTGAGGAAGTCAGGAAAAATGAGCTCCAGTTGTTCCTAGAGGGTAATCACCCGGATGAGTTTGCTTACAGAATAATAACAACTGTGGAGCTAAAGAATGGGAAACAGGCCAAATACCTGTCTGAGTATTATGGGCCTGAATCATTGTTTGAAGGAGGTGCTGAAGAGCTAACCATGGAGGAACAAATCACCTTCCTTGAGGCCTACACAAGAGAGTCGTACAGACTCAATATGGGGAAGTGAATCTCATGAATGGGATAACAGCTCTGTGTCCTGTTCCCCAAAACAGAGTTCCCATTCATACTCTGCCAAACAAATATTTGAGGTTCTTCCCAGGCCGGAGCTTACATGGGTCATCTTCTCTACTGATCAAGAAGGAAAAAGACCAACATTTTGCCATCAATAAGTGGGAGAATAAATAAGTTAGAGGTTTTGGCTGCATTGGTTCAGGGGGAGTTTGTTGGACCAAAAGAACCAATGAGCCAAGATTAGAAAACCTCTAAGTCCCACATGGTATCACAACAACTGCTGAAAGCCTCATCAGTAGTTTGACAAGTGCTGAAGACTTCAACAGCTGAAGATCAAGTGCTGAAGACCTCAACAGCTGAAGAACCAAAGTGCTGAAGTACAACAGCTGAAGAACACAAGTGCTGAAGCTGAAAGACCAAAGTACTGAAGTACAACAGCTGAAGAGCTTACAAGTGCTGAAGATCAACAACTGATGTACAAGGTCTGAAGACAAAGACTGAAGACATGAGCTGATGATATCTACTGAAGTCATTAGCTGATGAAACACCTGAAGGTCAAAGTCTGAAGATCAAGTACTGAAGCCTCAGTAGTTTGTCACAACTGCTGAAGAGTACTTCTTCAGTAGTTGTGATATCAGTAGTTTTATATTTTTATGTTTCAGTAGTTTTGTAAAACGACTGAAGAGCTTGTTCTTCAGTCGTTGTAGTTTCAGTAGTTTTATATTTTGTACTTAACATGCTGATATGTTCTCAGTAGTTGTGAACATTTCAGTAGTTTGTTAAGAATTAGTTATTTTTGTATTAGATCTGCCAGTTGTCACTTTCCGTGATAACAACAGTGATTGTTGCACTCTATATAAGGAGTGACAACTTATTGTAACGATTATGGACAAATGAATGGAATGAATGAATGATTTGATTAGAAATATTCTACCTCTATAAACATTCCTTGAAATCAGAAATATATATTCTCTCCCTATAACCGTATGCGCTCTTAATGCTTACAAGTATCGATTGCTTGCTACAATTTGTCTAATTCTTGTTTGTATTCCGCTGCTTGGTATCCTAATACATCAAATTTGTGATCGTTGATCCTGTCAAAAAAAGTACTGTGAAATTTGTGGTATGAATAATCACAATACTGCTGAGTGCTACTTTAACAAGCACTGTCACATATGTACATGAGAAATCATTCGACAACAGATTGTTATTATAACAAATATTGTACTTATTGTGATGAAAAGACTCACAACACTGCAAATTGTTACTTTAGAAATAGATCTCTCACTTGAAACTTTGCAAAATCAAACATGAGCAAATGATTTGCTAATTCACAGTATTTGAGAAATCAAACTAATGGATTTCAAAGAGACATTAATCAACCTAATGTAGGTTTGAGATCTTTTCCTAAGAACAATTATATGAGCTCAAAACATAACATGCAAGAACAATTCATACCAAGATCTGTAAGGATGAATAAGAAAAATGTTAGTCATCAATACATTTCAAAAGATGATTAATCAAATAGTATGAATGTTCACAAAAATAAATCAAACAATTTTCAAAATAAAATTGGTAAATTCATCAAAAATAAACCTGATTTGAATAATCTCCATTATAAACAATTTATAATTGTTGATAAATTTGGAAAGCCCAAGACCATTTCGCCTTGTGTAGATATTTCAACTTAACTTTCTTGTAGTGCAGGTACGCCCAAAAAGACCAATCAATACATGGTTTGTGGATAATGGGTGTAGTCGGCACATGACAGGTAATACTGCCTTGTTACAAGACTTTAAGTCAAAAGATGGAACTCACGTCGCTTTTTGTGGTAATGCTGGAGGAAAAATAACCGGTGAAGGAACAGTATCCAATGGGATAATAAGCTTTGATAAAGTCAACTTTTGTTCACAGTTGAACTTTAATCTTTTAAGCGTATCCTAAATATGTGACAAATCTTATTCTGTTCTATTTGATGATTCATTCTATTATGTTTTGAAGCCAGGTTTCAAGATAAGCAAAGATTGGGTGATTGTTACAGCTGAGAGAGACAGATATGTATACAAATTGGATGTCTCAAGTTGATTCTTCAACTGTAACAACATGCCTAATTGCAAAGGCATCAAATGATGAAAGCCAGCTTTGGCATAGACGTCTCGGTCATTCAAACTTCAAGAACATGAACAAGCTTGTAGCAGGAAATCATGTCATTGGACTTTTATCTAAGAAGTTTGCAACAAATGATCACTGCTCAACATGTTTGAAGGGAAAGCAACACAGAGCGTCTTATAAGTCCAAGCCTATAAACTCAACATCCAAACCTCTCCAGATGTTACATATAGACCTTTTTGGACCAACAAACGTCAAGAGTATTGGACAAAAATCATATTGTTTAGTTATCATTGATGACTTCACAAGAGTTTCATGGGTTTTCTTTCGTTATGCCAAATCTGAAACATCTGAATTACTAAAATAATTTATCATTAAAGTTGAAAATCAATTAGACAACAAAGTAAAAATAATAAGAAGTGATAATGGAACAGAATTCCAAAATGCTAACATTGAAATGTTTTATGCACAGAAAGGGATAGCTCATCAGTTCAGTGCTCCCAAAACTCCTCAACAAAATGGAGTTGCTGAAATGAAGAATAGAACAATGATTGAAGCTGCTCGTTCTATGTTAGATGATGCAAAAATCCCTATCACTTTTTGGGATGAAGCAATATCAACTGCGTGTTTCGTTCAAAATCGAATCTTAATTGTCAAAGATAAACTGGCAACTCCATATGAGTTAATGTTTGGCAGAAAACCGAACATAAACTTTTTTAAATCATTTGGTTGTCCTGTTATGATTCTTAATTCAAGTGATCAATTAGGAAAATTTGAAGCAAAATCTGATAATGGATTTTTTGTTGGATATTCATCGGTTTCAAAAGCCTATCGAGTCTACAACTCTAGGACAAATGTAATCCTTGAAACATTCAATGTTAAATTTCTGGAAAGTTCTTTTCCATCAGTTTCAAATGGTCCTGCATGGTTATTTGACTTAGCTTCATTATCAAACTCTTTTCAATCTAATTTGTTTGATCAACCAATTGTCTTGATTCTACAGATAAGAAGAACTCAAAAGGAGATCTTGGATCTTTCAGTGAAGATTCAGATTCTGATGACCCAGATGATTCAAGCTCAGACTACCCATTTTTGTCATTTGTCAAGGATTCAACAATACAAAACCACGAAAATACAGTTTCAGATCATTCAGAGTCAATTAATTAGGAAGAATCACAAAATATTCCTAATGATGGTAATGAGTTTGTGATACCTTAGTCTGGAACATCATCCATTTCAGGTGATGTAGTTGATACAGGTAACTTTGATTACTTTGTCAATTCACCTACTCAAGTTCCAAACTTCAATCCACATTCTTCTACTTTGATACATGAGTTTTCCAACTTGAATCAAACAAATCTGGATGTTAATTTTCAATGTGATAAGATTACTACATCTCGTATTCACAAGAATCATCCAATTTCTCAGATTATTGATTCATTGAATGAGAGAACAACAAGGAGTAAATCAAAACAAGCAAACGTATGCTTATACTCTTGTTTTCTTTCTCAAATTGTTCCTAAAAATGTTACCGAAGCATTAAAGGACAATGGTTGGGTAGAAGCCATGCAAGAAGAATTACTTTAATTCCGCAAACAAGAAGTGTGGAATTTGGTGGATCTACCTGAAGGAGAAAATGTAATTGGCACGAAATGGTTATTTAGAAATAAGACTGATGATCATGGTGTTGTAATAAGGAATAAAGCGAGACTTGTTGCACAAGGATACACACAAGAAGAAGGTATAGATTATGGTGAAGTGTTTGCACCAGTTGCAAGACTTGAATCAATTTGAGTTTTCCTGGCTTATGCTTCATTCATGAAATTCAAGGTGTATCAAATGGATGTAAAGGGTGCATTTCTATATGGTCCAATCACTGATGATGTGTTTGTGAAGCAACCTCCAGGCTTTGAGGATGCACAATTTCCACATCGAGTATATAAACTAAGTAAAGCTTTATATGGACATCATCAAGCCCCTAGAATTTGGTATGAGACATTATCACAACACTTAATCCAACATGGATACACACGAGGGAAAATTGATCCAACTTTATTTATAAGAAGAATAATAATGATCATTTATGTGTACAAGTGTATGTTGATGACATCATATTTGGTTCTACCTGTCCAAAATTGTGCAATGAATTTGAAGAAATCATGAAATCTCAATTCCAAATGAGTTCTATGCGAGAGATTAACTTCTTTCTTGGACTTCAAGTCAAGCAAACTACAGATGGAATCTTCATCAATCAAGAAAAGTTTGTTGACAAGCTCTTAAAGAAATGTAAGTTGCAAGACTTTCAGTCCATAACAACTCCAGCAGATGTTAACACCAAGATTGAACCTGATCCAAAAGGAAAATCTATTGACCAAACGTTATACAGATCAATGATTGGATCTTTGATGTATCTTACTGCGTCTAGACCAGACATTATGTATGCTGTTTGTGTATGTGCCAGGTATCAATCTGACCCGAAAGAATCTCACTTAATTGCTGTCAAAAGGATTTTCAGGTATCTCAAAGGTAAACCAGCCTTAGGGCTTTGGTACCCTTACGAGGGTAACTTTGAACTATATGGATATACAGATAGTGATTATGGTGGATGTTGTCAACATAGAAAATCTACTTCGGGTGGGTGTCAATTTCTTGGTCCCAGATTAGTCTCATGGCAATGTAAGAAACAAAAAAAATGTCTCTATTTCAACTGCAGAAGCTGAGTACATTGCTGCATCTGCAGGAAGTTCTCAAATCCTTTGGTTGCAAAATCAATTACTGGATTATGGATTCAACTTTCTTAAAACACCAATTTACATTGATAACACAACTGCTATGTTCATAACAGCTAATCTTGTTCAACATTCAAAAACAAAACATATCAAATTCGATATCATTTTCTTAGAGATAACTCTGAAAAAGGATTAATGATATTTATTCAAATTGCAACAGAAAAACAATTGGCAGATCTATTTACTAAAGCCTTTCTACCAGGACGGTTTGAGTATTTAGTAGAATCAATTGGTCTTATAAATCATATGTGATCTCCCTAAATCAAAAGATCATAATAAGTGATACTCTCATTGTTAATTGCCTGTTTATATTTTTGTGTGCGTGTGATTTTATGTTTTTCGTAGAAAAATCAAATACAAAAATATATTTCAAAAATACAAAAATAGAGTTTGTTTTTAGAAAGGATTATGTTTTGCAACATGTGAGAAATGATAGTATATTAGTGAGATCAGTTGCGTACTTCACTCATTAATAAAGTCTAGACATGATGAGATATGATGTGTAGAAAATATCTGACTATTATGCTGAAAAAGTAAATTCTTGTGATCAAACTAAACATACATGCGTGTGTGTATTCATCTGAGTACTTTTGAGTTGTTTTAGCTTATCAGAATGAATGTTTGTTAAGATACATCTCTCACACCTGTTGAAACTATATGAAATCATGAGATCTGTTACAAAGCATCGTTTCACTACTCTGTTATGAGTCATCATAGACCTGAAGTACTGAGATATCCTCTGTTGTAAGTCATTACAGACCTGGATTCTCTTTTGATGCAAAAAGATGCCAATGTGCACAACCTATTTAAATGAATAGTCAGAGCTGATCAAATGGTTATCCATGATCATCCTCTATAAACTAAGTAACATGAACTCTGGTGATATCTATGTTTGAGGTAATAAGTTGAACATGTGTTCTTTCTTACATTTCATGACGATAGTTGAGCTTTCTTAGTCTCTGTATGCTTTATATCATGTCATATCTAAATCAACACTAATCAATCCAAGAATTGAAAAGTAAGTGAGTTGATAATTGTGTCAAAAACACTCATTGTCTGTCCTTAGATCTTGTGTCTCCTTTGATGTGATATCACTGACCTGGAACACACTTGATCAAGATATATTCATTGTCTATGACTCTCCACATTTATTTTATTTTAATGTGCTGATCTTCATTAATATGATCTCTCTGCAGACATTTATTCTATGCTTAATATTAGATTTTGATTCTATTTTCAATTTTCTTTTATGCATGTCTTTGGGTGTGAAGGCAATGTCTCAATGTGCTGTGTGATCTTATTCTCTTTCATAAGAAACTTATAACTTTTTCAAACTTAAAAGTTTAGGAGGAGTAATAACTGAAAGAGTTGTTCTCAGAAAATATTCAATAATCATAATCAAAATTTGAAATGTTGAATTGAAAGGATGATGCTTTATGTTCAAAGTATTTGTGTAAACTGAAAATAGAATGTGTTTGAAAATTAAAATATGAATCTACATAATCTTTGAAAATAAATGATTTTTAAGTTGAAAATCAGATGATATTTGATTTTATGTTGAGACTAAAATGAATGGACAAAAGAAATTTAAAAAGAAATAGAAAATAAAAATTTTATAAATTGAAAGTGCAATATGCAAAAAGTTCAAAATTTGGGGATCTAAATGGTAAAAAGTGTGCAAGTGAAGAAATTGGAAATCACAAGTGTTTAAATCATGAAAGCCAACTCATGCACCTAAACAGTGCACATGCGCCTCAATAGGAGCATGATGAAATTTTCAGGATTA
This sequence comes from Flaveria trinervia, assembly GCA_025506515.1. Classification (NCBI taxonomy): domain Eukaryota; kingdom Viridiplantae; phylum Streptophyta; class Magnoliopsida; order Asterales; family Asteraceae; genus Flaveria; species Flaveria trinervia. The sequence continues at coordinate 60,815 of JACCIX010001134.1, forward strand.
TAAAAGTGTTGGACGTTTGATTCATTCCCATGCGTCTAAACAGTTGTAATACATCTATGAAAATCACAAGTGTTGGGCGTTTGTGATAATCCCATGCGTCTAAATAGTGTTTCTGTGTTAGACGTTTGTCATGTCTCATGCATCTAAATAGTTTCAAAATTTCAAGTGTTAGACGTTTCACAAAGTCCATGCGACTGAATAGTGCAAAAGCGCCTAAACAGTGCAAAAGCACCTAAACAGTGGTTATGCGTCTGAACAGTTCCCATGCGTCTGACTTAAGACGCACAACAGTGCTCATGCGTCTAACAAAATAAGTGAATTCTAAGTTTTCATACGCCCAAACAGGGACCTTACGTCCGAACAGGGCTCATACGCCTAAAATTTCACTTATATAAATTGAACACTTATGCATATTCTCATTTACATTTCAAAATCTCAGAACAAAACCCTCGAACTGCAACTGTCGAGCATCATCACATCCGTATTTCATCTGAAATCGAATCAAATCATTGAGTATACATTGTATTTGATTATATAAACGTAAGTTTGTGATTCAAATACATAAATTTTGGGTTAAATCAGTGCATTACTATAGTTGTTTGAATGCTATTTGAGCGTTCGAATCAATATAATCCAAGTTTAATCTGATCAAATGAGTATCATATAAAAAATTGACACTGGATTATTGATAAGAACAGATTTGCGAGTGTGTTGATGTATTATTTTTAATCTAATAGTGAAAAAGATTTGTTGATGATGAACTCAGACGATTTTCATAGTCGAAGAAGAAGAAGATGAACAGGCGGTCATATTTTGAATAAAAAAAATTAATTAAAAATTGATTTGTTAGATAATAAGTTCAAAATGAATAAAGATAAATGTTTTACAACTTGAAATCTCAATTCAAAAGTAAAAACAAAAGGTCAAATTAAAAAGTCAAAATCAAAAGTCATATGTAAAAATAAATTTCATTAATCAATATTCAATGTTCTCATAATACTTTTGTTGTGTTTTGCAGATGGCAGATTTAAAATTTGAGCCAAAGCATAATGTAGCTGCATTTTTAGATGATGAAAACAGAGAAGCTACTAGATATGAGGATATTATCAGATTTCTACTCAGAACAAAATATGTGGATGCTATGTGTGCAAGGCCCATGATAAATGGAAGAATGATTAAGAAATTCTGGAGAACTGCTCAAATTGAAAGAGATGATCAAGGAAACAAAGTTTTAAGAGCCTTCATCACATCAGAAAGAATGCTTGAAGTTTCTGAAGAAGCAATTAGACAAGCTCTAAGACTGGGTGATAATGATCTTGAAGATTTATCAGAATATACATTTAATGAATATAGAGAAGTTTTTATACAGATGGGTCGTCCAGATCATTTCCCTAAGAAGCAATTTTTCAGAGCTCGTGTATTTAAGCATTGGAAGCGTTTATGCTATATCTTTCAACATTGCATGTCAAAAAGAAGTGCAGGTTGGGATTCATGCCCTGTAGACATTGCATCTCCAATTATAGCCTTATCCACAAACAGAAGATTTAATATGGCTAAGTGGATAATGAATGGATTCATTTTGAATCTGGAAAGAGGAGTAAGGCATAAGTATTTGATGTACCCAAGATTTCTTCAACTTCTTAATAATGATGCAAATCCAGATCTGTATGCTGAAGAAGTTATTGGTGAAAAGATTCAGTTAGAGCACATGTCAGAGATTGTTTACAAAAGACTGGCAATGATCACTGGTGCTTAAAACATTACAGTTTTTGATTATATCAGGAATGTATCAATGGATGAAGTTGATATTACTCAGCAACACTTCTATCTAACTGAAGAAGAACCAATAGATCCAAATGATCTGATTGAAGATGTTGAAGTTGATGAAGAAAGTGATGATGATGTGTCTGAAATTTCATCAAGTGAAGAAAGTGATGATGATGATGATGGAAATGATGATGCCACTGAAGCAATCAAGAAGGAAATGAATAAAGAATTGCAGAAGATACTGTAAATGAGGCACAACCTATGATTGAAGAAAATGTTGAGGAAGATGTACAACAAAGAAAATCTCAAAATCAAACATTTGAGTCTGACTTTATAAATGATATTTTATTCAATTCAGTATTTGAAATTGATACAAATGAAGGAGCAGAAGAAATCCCTGTTAGTATGTCACACAATGTGTCTATACAAATAGAGGAAATAGTTGTCGTTGATGAGATTGAAAAATGAAAGAAGAAAATTTAAGCAAAGAAAAAGAGATTGAAGAGTTGAAAGTGGAAAATGAAAGAATGAAAGAGATAATCAGATCTTGTGAAAAAGAAATTCAAAATCTCAAAGATGAAAATTTAAAGTTGTCTGAAGAAAATGCATTAAAAGGTGAAAAGATTGTTAGTTTTGCCAAAGATAAAGAAGACGTGATAAAGAACTTTGAAGTAATGATTAAAGATTATGATAGTCTTGAGGAGAAATTCAAGAAATTATCTGAAGAAAATTAAATCTCAAAGCTGAATTGCTAAAGGAAAGAGAAGCTCAGAAATCTATATCACAGTACATGTGATCAGTACTGAGATGCAGGTTGAAGAAAATCTTGAGCAAAGAAAAGGCAAAAGGAAAGTGAATGAATTAGAAAATATTGGTCAAACTGAATCCTCTTCTAAGCTTCAAAGAACTGAAGAATCCATTGAAGAGCAAAATGTTCAAGAACAGATTGATGCTTTAGATGATATTGAAGAAATATGCAATGATGATTGGTATTATGAAGTTCTAGATAATGAAGATATTGATGAAGCTGAATTTGTGTCACATTTCTCTTCACAAGAACATATTCCAGAACAAGATGAAGTACCACAAGAATTTGAAGAAAAATATAATTATCTTGTTAACATGAAATACAATCGAGTATATTTGGATGGACTGACTGTTTCTCAGATTAATGATGAATACGAGAAATGTATCTATGCAGAGTCAGTTGCTTCAAGAGATCCAAATGAGATTGTTGTTGAGCATGGTGAATGGACAAGAGCAAAAGAGGTAATAAATGTAGAAGAATTGTCTAGTTCTGAGTTGCACCATCCTGATCCAGATGATATGAGTATTCCAACTCTTAGATCATGGTAGCAATCTGGAAATTACCCTTGGAGGAAGCTGAAGAGATTACAATCTGTATCTCTAAGAAATATTGTCAGAAGCTTTCAGAAACTGAGAAACAAATGAAGAAAATGATAGTGCTTGATACAGATAACCCTCAGTATCTTGAAATAACAAAAAGAACAAGAATGTTAAAGCCTCAAGAGATAAAACAAATGTCAAGATTTGATGATGCTCATGCTCATAGAAAAGAATGGATAGAAATGTTTGCTGATCCAGAAAGACAATCCTATAAAGCATCAACTGAACAACGACATATTCTTGATAGTTCAAGAACAACCGGAGACTTGGTAAGAAACATATTGCAAAAAGGACAATCAGTTGCTGAACTGTTGAATGCTATGATTGCTCCTGATTTTACCAACCAAGTAAAGATCATTGCATGGAAGTATGATGAAGTGTTTGATGCATTTTTGATAAAGAGAGTAAATGTTGTATGTGATGTTTATCATTTTTACTCTAGTATCATAAAACTTCTTGTGCAAGATTCAAAAGAGCTGAATAGATTACCTCTGATCAATCCTTCTGATTCAAAACGTGGGAAGATGTTTGTAGAATTATTAAGAAGAGGATTGGATAGATCAAGTAATTTTCTTAACACAAGATGTGATCAAGAGGATAAAGAGTACTTTACTACTCTGAAGAAAAACAAGAAGCTTAAGGGAGTTCATTCAGAAGAAGAACATTCTTTAATAGAATTTTGTGATAAATATTTTGAAAAAGTTACAACTCCTGGACTGAAAGTGATTGATGGTAATCAAAACTCAAAGCCAATTCTTAGATGGTTTTATAACGCTGAGACATTTGAGCTGAAGTTAGTCCGAAATCTAGAAAGATGGGATGAGGACATGATTACTTTATTTGGAGTTTTTGAACTAAAACTGTTACATCCAAGTTATATTTCATTTTTGCCAGTACAAAAATTTGAGAAAGTATCTCCTGAAGTGGCTGAGCAAGATAAGAAATATTTCATTTCTATTATTAATGTGATGAATGCTGCCATGGAAAGAATATCTTTGAGAAAAGCTCTTGC
>JACCIX010001134.1:70000-87500 GCA_025506515.1 Flaveria trinervia
ACCAGCAGCAACAACAACAACTGTAGAAATAGAAGCAACAAGAGCAACAATAGCAACAATAGCCACAACAGCAACAACAATAACAACAGCAATAACAGCAACAGCAGCAACAACAACAACAACAACAAAAACAACAACAGTAAAAACAAGAACAATAGCAGCAATAGCAATAACAATAACAATAATAACAACAACAGCAACAACAACAATAGCAGCAACAACAACAACAACTACAACAACTATGACAACAACAACAACAAGAACAACAACAATAATAATAACAACAACAACAACAATAACCATAAAAGAAACAACAACAAGAACAACAACAAAAATAATAACAAGCATAAAAGAAACAACAACAACAACAACAACAACAACAACAACAACAACAATAACAACAAAAACAACAACAATAACAACCTCAACAGCAGCAACAACAATAACAACAACATCAATAGCAAAAACAACAACAACAACATTAACAATAGCAATAACAACAACAACAACATCAACAACCACAACAACAAGAGCAACAACTACAAAAACAAGAATAATAATAACAACGATAACAACAATAACAACAATGGCAACAACTGCAACAACAATTACAACAACCACGGCACAAACTGCAGCAACAACAACAACAAAACAACACAACAACAACAACAACAACTACTGTACTAGCAGCAACAATGACAACAACAATAAGAACTAGAACACCACCAACAACCACAACAACAACAACAGTTGGAGCAACAACAACAAAAACAACAACAACAACAATAGCTGCAGCAGTGACAACAATAGCAACAACAACAACAACAGCAACAGCAATAGCATTAGCAACAGCAATAGCAGCAACTACAACAACAATAACAGCAACAACAGCTTCAACAGTAGCAGCAATAGCAACTACAACAAGCACAACAACAACAAACAACACAACAACATCAACAACAATAGCAGCGACAACAGCAGCAACAACAACAACACAACAACAATAACAATCAACAGCACAACAACAGCAACTGCAGCAGCAACATCATCAACAACAACCCAACAACAACAACACCATCAATAACAACAGCATAACAACAACAACAATAGCAACAGCAACACACAACAACAACCCAAAAAAGTAATTGTAGCCACAACTGCAACAGCAGAAACAACAAAAACAACTGCAACAGCAACAGCAACAACAACAACAACAACAACAACAACAACAACTGCAACACATCAACAGTAGCAACAACAACAACAACAATAACCACAACAACTACAACATCAACAACAACAACAACAGAACAACAAAACACAACACAACAACATCAACAACAACAGCAACAACAACAACATCACCACACCTGTGACAGCAGCAACAATATCATCATCATCATCATCAACAACAACAACAACAACATCTGTAACAACCTCAACAACAACAACAACAAAACCAACAACAACACATAGCACATCAACACAACACAGAGCAACAACAACAAAACATCAACAGCAGCAACAACACAACGGAAGCACGCAGCAACTACAGCAATAGCAGCAACAATAGCAGCATGAGCAACCACAACAACAACAACAACAACAACAACAACAAAGAGCGACATCAACAACAACAACAACACTACCAGCAACCAGCCAACAAGCGACAGAAGCAACAACAACGACAAAAGAAACACAGCTACGACTGCAACAGCTACAACATAATAACACAAAGGCACAACAACAACTATAAGATAACACATCACACCAACATACTGCAACAACTACAAGCAACAACACAACAACAACAAGAAGAAGAATAACAACACACAGGTAGGGCGAAGCAACAATACCAATAATAACAACAACAACAACTGCAAGTGTAACAACATCATTAGCTACAAATCAACACAACAACATCACAGCAGCAACAGCAACCAACAGCAACAGGAGCACAATAGTAGGAACATAGCAAGAGTAGCAACAACAACAACCATAACTACAACAACAACAACATCAACACAAATTGTACTAGCCCAACAACACAAAAACAACAGAACCTAGAACAACACCAACAACCACAACAACACACCAGTTGGAGCAACAACAACAACAACAATAGTTCAGCACTACCACTACAACAACAACAACAGCAACAACAATAGCCTTAGCATAGCAATAGCAGCACACAACAGCAATAGCAGTAACACACAAAAATAACACACAAACAACTTCAACAGCAGCAGCAGCCATAGCAACTACAACCAACCCCAACAACAACAAAAACAATAGCACATCAACAACACAACAACAACAACACAGCATCAACAACAACAACAATCAGCAACAACAGTGCAGGATCGTTCAAGGGCTTGAACACAATTACAACACAACAACACAATGAGGAGATTAACTAAACGTTAATCAAACAGTGAACTAGGTAACCAAAGGTGATGCAGAGAACACAAGTAAAGCAAGAGACAGAACAAGAGAGTATAGTTTTCAAGGTAGCAGTATATTGCTTTCTCAAGTTCTTTTACAGTGTTACAAAGCATTACAGAAAGATACAAGAACTTGGAATACTTATACTACAACCTACAGCCGGCTATACTATGAAAGCCAGCTGGATACAATTGACTAGACACTAACAAAATCAATTGTAGGATCAAAAGGCATATCTGCCTTTTGACCTTGTGACTATGACATGCCATAGCTCACATCCTTATACATTACAAAAAGGATAAAGTACATAAAGTGGAAAGTTTCAGACTCAAGACCTCAATGTACAGTTACCAAAAGCATGGACCTTTTCACCAACTCTTGTAAGTTGGTGACTTATCAGAGACGCAGCGGAAAAGGTGCTTTATGGAACAGTACATCAGATAAAGCATGTGTACTAAAAGTCTTCGGAAGAAATCTGTCTTCATAGGTTGAAGCTTCGGAAGACTTTGTCTCTTCAAGCTTCGGAAGACTTCATGTTAGGCTTCGGAAGATATTGGTCTTGGCTTCGGAAGATATTACACTTAGAGTATTTTCTAATGCTTTGTGTAATTCTTCCGAAGCATTCTTCACTTCAGTACTTAGTGCATGTTGCTGAAACACTTAGGCAGTTTTGGGTTGCATCAGACTTCAGGAATCCTTACAAACTCCCCCTAGGCTGATGCTACCAAAACACTAGAAGATCTTTAAATGTTTGTAGTCTTCAGAATAATCAAGACCATCCCTTTCTTCATTTGATGGTCAGGATCATCAAGACTCTCATAGTATCTTCTCATTTCAAAGAGATCATGCAGAGGTAAGTTGATTATGTCTTGCCATGAGTAGACATTTTCAACACCTTGATCTCTGATAACATTCCATCTTTCTGGATTGGTAGAGTAAGTCCAGGATAAGATGGGTGTCTCGGTTGCTAGAGGAGCCACTTGCATAGGAGTTGATTGGGCTGCCTCATCATGCACTTCCTCAGGTTGATCTGATTCACCCTGGGGGTAGAGGTAGATGACTTTGGCTTCTTCTTTTTAGTCTTTGGTTTAGAGGCCATTTTCTTCTTCCTCTTTAATGTCTTTAACTGAGAAGACTGGTCTGCAGCACCATGTTGATCATCAGTGTCTTTCTCAGTTGGGTGTTCCTCCCTCACAGGTTCAGAAGGAGAGGGAGTTTGACCCTGTCTTGGATCAGAAGATGAAGTTTGCTGAGGCTCAGCTGGAGGTTCTGGTTCAGGTGTCTCTGGTTGTTCAAACTTGACCTCCACTTCAGGTGGGACTTGACTTGGAAGAGAGTGCAAATCAATGAGTTCACCACTTTTAATCTTCTGCTTGATTACCCTTATATGCTCATCCATTGTAGATAGAGACATGGGACCAAGTCTCCTTCCGGAGAATCCATATGACTTCAAGAAGCTCATCATTCTTTGTCTGTCAGCAGACTTCTTTGCATTCTTTTGAATGATGGCTCTTGACTTTGCAGCTTCTTCCCTTAGCTTCCTTTTGGTTGTTTTTCTTTCTTTGACTAACTCAAGCTCAAGTTGCTTTAAGTACTCGAACTCAATGAAGTCATAGGACAGGGAAGAAGTGTATTTGCCTGATAGAAGCCTGTGGCACTCAGGTAGTTTATCATTTTGATTCTATCCTCTTCTTTATCTACCTGAGGTTCTTGTGGAGCCACATCTTCCTGTGCAGGACTTTCTTGAACTGGAGAGAGAGTGGGAGTATGCTTGTGAAGTCTTTTCTGTCTCCTCTCCTCTTTGAATTGGAGAAGTAACCTTGCATCCTCTTTCTCCTTTATCTCTCTTGACACTTCCATGTCAGCCAGTTCATTCAACTCTTCTAAGGGGAGGGAGATGATTTCATCAACATCATAGTTCCTGGTCTGTAAATAATTAATCCTGACTGCCCTTTGTTCATCATTTTGAGTTTTTGTCTGGGGGCAGCCCTGATTGCAGCTTGCATGAATTTTGATGACCCAGAAGAACTTTCTCCCCTTAGCCTCCTTTTCCTCTCTCTCTCTTCCTCCTCAATTTCCTCAGGAGTCATTATCCTTTTCCCTTTGTCACCAACAGACCTTTGTGACTCAGGGTGGATTGAGGCTTGGCCTTCATTGCTTGGTGTAGCTTCCATGCTCTGGCCAGAGAGAGGCTGAGAGACACCTTCACCAGCAGGTGTCTCAGATGGAGTTTGGACCTCTGCAGCAGTTGATGGTGAGACAAGGGTCTCAGGTTCTGCCACTGGGCCTTCAGCCAAGGTTTCCCCTATGAAACTAATCTTAGGGTCCACCTCAGCATCCAGTTGACCGATGACATTGCCTGATTGCCTAAGTCTCCTTCTTAGAGAGAACTCTGCAAGGATCCTGTCTTGGATTCTTTGAGCCAGCCTGTCAGCTTGTCTAGATTTGCTTGGTTGACAAGTGGCATGTTGACTAAATCCAGTCCTTCATAGAAGCTCAGGCTTTGGAACTGAAAGACTTCTTGTTGACCTTGAACTCTGTGAAGTATGAGGGCTCTTCTGTCATCATCATACCTCCATCTGATAATGTAGTTGCCAGTTCCATGTGGTGGAGATGAGACAGCCCTTGGTATACCTTCCTCAAAGAGACTCCTGATGAGAGAGTCTATAGAGTCCACATTAATGTGAACTTGAGGAAGTTGCTGAGAATGCACAACAGCAAGTGAGGATGGTGAGTCCTCTATGTCCATTCTCTTTGAAGAACTCCCAGGTTCTGTGGTTGTGATAACTTCTCCCCCTTTTTGGTAGCATCACCCACTGCATAGGTGAGCTGGAGGATAAATCAGTCACTTCCACAGGTTCTTGTGTTCCTGGTTGAGCTCTCCTTAAAGGTCTCTCAGCTAGTTTTTCCTGCAGATATGAAATCTGGAGTTGCTGATCATTGACCCTGTTTTGCAGGGTAGTCACCTGAGATTCCAAGTGACTAACCTTAGAGACTAGATAGGTGCATGTTTGTGACAATTGTTGTACCTTTAGTCTCAAATCCCCTCATCTTCATCAGAAGAATCACTGGGGGATGAGAGGATTGGACCAAAGTCCCTTCTCTCACCACCAGCTTGAGTTTCTTGGCTGCTGGTTTTCCTCTGCTCACTGGCAACCTCAGTTAAGATGCCAATGGGCTGAGTTGCCATGGTTGAGGTCTTAATGATGTAATCACTTTCAAAAGTGAGAGCCTCTTCCATATGGACATCCTGAACAGGTTCAGATGTGTCCACCTCAGTAATAGGTGACTGATGAGGGATAGACTGAGGAGAGTCAGAGGTACTCATCTCTCTTTGAGTAGGGAGGAGAAGAGAGACTCATGGTACTCACTGAATCCTAAGTCTTCATCAGTGTAAAAGGATAGGTTGGGAATTGGTTGGTTTAGATCCAAAGGCTGGGGATGGTAGCTGTCCCCTGAAGGTTGTTCACTTGAGTGTTGAGACTCAGAGTGAAGGCTTACAGTTGTTGGGCTAATGAGCTCATCAGGTTGAGCTTGAGGAACCTCAGCCCTGATAGGTAAAGTAATGGGAGTGGTTTGCTCCTCAGGAGAAGTGGGAGCTCTGGAGTCCACTTCTTCCTGTAAGGTTGAGTATTTGGGGGCCTGCACAGACTCAATAGCCTGAGCAGGGGTTCGTTGGATTTTCTTTTGTAGGTGATGAATATTGGAGGTTGTGAAGAGGGTAGGAGAGCAGTAGGTGTGGGTTCAACACTAGCTTGGACTGCTATGTTGTCACCTTGAGCAATGAGCTCTAACATTTTTGGGACTAGGGCTGTTTCTACCCCTGAGAAGCCTACAGTTGGCTTCTTCATAATTTTAAAGATGCCGGGCTTCATCTGTCCCAGTTTAAGAATATTGCCTGTTTCCCTCAACTGTGAGCCCAGTTCACAGTTAAGAATGTGTTGAACATATCTAGGAAACATGTAATATTCTAAGGAGTCTAAGTTTGCAAGTAAATTAGTATAAACAAATTGTGAATACCTGAACTTGACCCCCTGAACCATCCCATGAACTATAAAGGAGAGATCCTCAGGAATCTGGTCCCATCCACCATGCTTGTTTGATAAGCTGTGGATAACCACATGGAGCAGGTATTTCCACTGGGATGAGACCTTCCCTTTCCTGAAGGTCTTTACAGAGAAATCTCCTTCATAGCCCATCTGCTCGAAGGAATGATTAACCGCTTCTTTTGGAAAGAACACTTCACCTGCTTCATCATCCAGCTGAAGATGTCGGTTGATGATGGCCGGAGTGATGAAAATTGTTCTCCCCTGCACTGTGGCAGACAGTGCCTTCTCCCCATCCATAATGACCTCTTGGCAGGTCTTCCAGAATTCAAGCAAATGATCCTCATATAGAGGAGGATCAATGGTTAGGGAGGTGAAGTAGTGAGACAAAGACAAGAAACGGCAAACCTCTGAGAAATGAGGATCTTTGTCAGAGCATAACAGAGCAACCTGATTGTGTTGTCTGTGTAGCTGCATGGCAAAGTGAGGATCATTTCTGTGTGTAAGGTCAGCCATTGTGAGGTAGCTCAGAGATGAAGAGAAAAGAATGGGAATAAAATTCAGAGAGAAAGCTTTGGGTTTTAGGTATGGAAGAAAAGCAGATGATAGAAGAGGGGGGAAACCGTTGGGTTTATATGAGAGAGAAGGATTTCAGATAAAGTTTAATGAAAGAGGATAAACTTTGAAATCCGTATGTCGGTCCCACCTCTGAAAAAGTAGTTTACCTTTTTGCTCAAAAAGTAGTTTTCTTGGAATTCGAAAAGCTTCCGAAAGTAATTTGTCTTCGGAAGTTTGATTGAAAAAGCTTCCGAAGCTAAAGTGACTTCGGAAGAATTTTCCTGAGAGTCTTAAAGATTTATGCTTCGGAAGAGAAATAAACTTTTGGATGCTTTGTATAAGAATGAACAAAGCTTCCGAAAGTAATTTTTGCTTCGGAAGGAAAAAGTCCTTAAAAATGAATAAGTGTCTAAGTTGAGAATTTTAAGCTTCGGAGGTAAAATGTTATCTTCCGAATGTTAGCAAATTTTCAAGAATCCAAGGAAATCTTCAAAAAGAGTTTTTTTCATTCAAAGAAAACATGAGCTTATGAAAGTGATGAACTAGACAACTTAGGACACACATATTTTAAGAAGAAATAATTAGAATTAGTTTTTTAAAAAATCTACTCAAAGTTAATCATCCCAATAGCTGATATCAGATTTAAATCTCTGTTCATCAAAAGCTTTTGTGAACAGATCAGCATATTGTTCATCTGTGTGAACTTTGACTAGTTTAATTAACCCCTTTTCATAGTTATCTCTTATTAAATGATACCTGATGTTGATGTGTTTGGTCCTTGAGTGCTGCACAGGGTTCTCAGTGATAGAGATAGCACTGTTGTTGTCTATGTGGATAGGAGTCTCTTTGAAGTTAAATCCGTAGTCTAGCATCTGATTTTGAATCCAAAGCACTTGAGCACAGCAGCTTGCAGCAGCAATGTATTCAGCCTCAGCAGTTGATGCAGACACACAGGTTTGTTTCTTGCATTGCCATGAGACAACCCTTCCACCAAGGAATTGACATCCCCCAGATGTAGACTTTGCAGTCATGTTGCAACCACCATAATCACTGTCTGTATAGGCATACAGATTGAAATTAGAATTCTTTGGATACCATAAACCAAGTGTTGAAGCACCTTTGAGGTATCTTAAAATCCTTTTCACAGTGATTAAGTGAGACATCTTAGGATTAGCTTGATATCTTGCACAAACATGTAGCAAACATGATATCAGGCCTGCTAGCTGTAAGATACATAAGAGACCCAATCATAGCCCTGTATAAGTGCTCATCTACACACTCCCCCTCAAGATCTGGACCAAGAGAGTGGTTTCTGGCTATGGGTGTCTTAGCAGTCTTACAATCAGTCATGTTGAACCTCTTGAGTATATCTTGAATATACTTTGACTGACTTATGAAAATGCCATCTTCAACCTGCTTCACTTGAATTCCCAGAAAGAAATTAAGTTCTCCCATTGAACTCATTTCAAATCTATCTTTCATCAGCTTTTCAAAGTCTTTGCAGAGCCTTGAATTGGTTGAGCCAAAGATGATGTCATCCACATATACTTGAACTAGCAGAATGTCGTTTCCTTGTCCTTTGATGAAGAGAGTTCCATCTATAGTACCTCTCCTGTAACCATGTTTACAGAGATACTCAGACAGTGTCTCATACCACTTCCTGGGTGCCTGATGCAGCCCATAGAGAGCTTTGTCAAGCTTGCAGACATAATCAGGATGATCAGGATCTACAAAACCAGGTGGTTGTTTGACATAAACCTCCTCATCAATCACTCCATATAAGAAAGCACACTTTACATCAAGTTGGTAGACCTTGAAGTTCTTGGATGCAGCAAATGCCAGGAATATCCTAACAGCTTCTAGTCTAGCTACAGGAGCAAAGACATCAGTGTAGTCAATCCCTTCTTCTTGTGTGTATCCTTGAACAACTAGTCTAGCCTTGTTCTTGATGATGATTCCTCTATCATCCTTTTTATTCCTAAAAACCCATTTGGTTCCAATGGTAGTCTTCCCATGAGGAAGAGGACAAAGGTTCCAAACTTTCTGTCTTTTGAATTGAAGCAGCTCTTGTTGCATAGCTTCAACCCAACTTCCATCCTTTAGAGCCTCCTCAACTTTCTTTGGCTCTAACTGGGATAGAAAACAAGAGTGAAGACAAACATTTGCTTCATGGGTTTGCCCTCTTGTCTTTACCCCGGAGATAACATCTCCAATGATGTTTGTAGTAGGATGAGACTTGTGGATCCTTAGCTGAGGGATCACAGCAAGTTGCTGAGATAGATCCAAATTTGAGAAATTTAGATCTGGTCTTGAAGATTGATCCTCCACATTATCACACTTATCAAGATTAACTTGATCCAATGAGTGTGTGACATCATTGATGTTATCATCTATGGTATGGTTATTAGCATCAAGAGATTCTTGATCACTTTCACCATCACCATTGTTATCTTCTGCAATTGAGATGTCTTTATCTGGTTGAGAGGCCTCTGAACTGGAATTTGAAGGCATGCCAGATGTATCAGCTGGATTTGTCATTGTTGTGCTGATAGAAACTCATTTGCTGAAGTAGTTCCAACTGGAGCTGAAGGTCTTCCAAGCTCAAATCTTGGATCAGGATCACCTGTATTTAAATTTTCTGCAGATCCTGAAACATGCTCACAAGATTTATTAAAACAGTTGGTAACTAAATCAAGATCAAATAGCCAATCCGGACCAGAACCAGCCACACTGGGAGTGTGCTCATTGAAAGTCACATTGGCTGACTCCTCAATGATTCTAGTTCTGAGATTGTATACTCTATAAGCTTTAGCTTGAGAAGAGTATCCAATGAAGTGTCCATCGTCTGATTTCTCAGCAAACTTGGCAACTTGATCTTTGGTATTCAAGATGGTGCAGGGACATCCAAATGACCTGAGAAAACCAATGAAAGGTTTCCTCTTGTGCCAAAGTTCATAAGGAGTCTTACCATGTGTCTTAACTACTAACTCTGTTTTGCACATAGCAGGCAGTATTAACTGCCTCTGCCCAGAAGGTGATAGGCAGTTTAGAGTCAGACAACATAGTTCTTGCAGCTTCAATAAGTGTCCTGTTTCTCCTCTCAGCAACTCCGTTTTGCTGAGGAGTCCTGGGAGCACTGTATTGTCTTGTAATACCCTTTTCATCACAAAATGTATCAAGGATTTGGTTTGAATTCAGTTCCTTGATCACATCTTATGGTTTTGACCTTGTGATCACATTGATTCTCAATCTTTAAGATGAAATTCTTTAGAATCTCAGGAGTCTCATCTTTAGTTCTAAGAAAGAAAACCAAGTGAATCTTGTAAAATCATCTGTGATCACTAGACAGTATAAGGTCCTTCCTAAACTCATTACACTGGTGGGGCCAAAGAGATCCATATGTAATAAGTGTAGGGGAGTAGTGATGGAGTTCCTTTCCTTAGGCTTGTGAGATACCTTGTGTTGCTTCCCTTTCAGGCATGCAACACAATGATCATCACTTGTAAACTCTTTCTTTGGCATTCCAGTTACCAGATCATGTTTGATTAATTTATTCATATTCTTAAAGTTTACATGGCACATTCTTTTATGCCATAGGAAAGACTCATCACTATTTGCTTTAGATAGAAAGCATGAAACTTCTCCAGAGGGAGATGTTTCTTGCAAATCCATCTTGTACATGTTCCCTTTCCTGGGGCTCTGAGCAGAATATGCTCATGAGGAATGACCACTCCAGGTTTGAGAACAATGCACTCATGCTCAGTGAAGAGCATGTTATGACTCTGATCACAAAATTGAGATACACTCAGAAGATTGTACCCAAGCTCCTTAACAAAGTTTACCTTCTCAATGCTGAGCTTACCATTTGTGACCTCCCCTTCCATAAATGTAACCACCTTCATTTCCTCCAAAAGCAACTGGTCCTCCATCAATTCTCTCAAAATTATGAAGTAAAGACCTATCGCCTGTCATGTGCCTGGAACAGCCACTGTCAATTATCCAGACATTCTTGTTTGTCTTGAGCTGTTCCTGCACAAAGAAAATGATTAGTTACATTTGGAAACCCAAGCCTTACTTGTCTTGGGTTCAGTAAGTGTAATAGAAGGTAATGCAACAGTAATAGATCCTATGGTTGTACAGAGGGGATCTTCGGCTGTTGTTGATGGAGAAACCTCAGTCATTTGGTCTTTCTTAGACTTCCACACCACCTTTGGAGTCTTGGACTTGACCTTCAAAACCTTAGAAGCTTTTGGAGCTTCACAAGTTTTAATGACTGATACTTCGGAAGAATCTACAGTCACTGCAGTAGACTTTAGTACTTCGGAAGAACTCCTTTCTTCCGAGACCAACTTTGCTTCCGAAGGTAATTTCCATTTACCTTCTTCTTTGATTTGGAGCTTCCGAAGGAAACAGACTTTCCTTCCGAAGCTTGAGACTTCTTGAGATTCTTTGAAGTCTTTGTATTGGTCATGTGGATAGTACTTTTAGGATTGTATGGACAATCCTTGGCAATATGAGAAGTACTTTCACACATAACACACAGCATTTTCTTCTTCAAAGAAATCTCCTTTTGAGAGCAAGACTGGCCTTGGTCACATCCCTTTTTCACCTTCATCTTGGTAGATTCAGATACAGTTCCCTTGGGCTGTGAACTGTTCTTGGAATTTGATGGTCCAGGCTGTGCAGCAGTGGTACACACAGCTCAGTCTTCTTCTTTGTACTGAGATGATTTGAACATGAACCAGAACTCTTGATAAGAGGCTTTGGTGGATGTCTTCAGTCCTTATTGCTTTGAAACCTGCAGAGATAAACACTTGTTTCTGCTTAGCATCAAAGGTAGCCTTGATTTCTTGAGCCTTCTTTGCTTTCCTTTTGCTCTTCCTGATCAAGTTCTTTCTCTTGGACTTGGTCATCACAGTTAATTTCTTCTCCTCAGAAGGATAGTGGCCCTTGGAGGAATCCTCTTCTTCACTCTTCTCAGAGGGATTCCTCACTATCACTTCTTCATCATCCTCACTTACTGGATCTATGAGAGGAAGCTCATCTTCACAAGTTCCACACCTAGGAGATCTTACAGACAAGATTGTGTGTGGAGGAGCTATCTCATTTGATCCCAGTCCCTGTCTATTTTGATAACAAACCTTATTGTGTAGGGATGAGGATATCATGTTCTTGAAGGTCTCTTCTTCAAGAACACTTTTCTCTGCCAGGGCTTTGCTGATCACAAGCTCAGCCTGGCACTTAGTCAACTTAGTGATGAGATCTTGGATCTGAGTTCTAAAATCTGTATGTTCATGTTTTAGTACTGAAATAGTTTTCTCCAAGTCTTCTATCTTTAACTTGTAATCATTTTCAGACTTTCTAAAGTCAGATTTTAATATGTTTAATGACTCAAGATCAGATCTCATCTCTAGGTTGTAGGACCTGTATCTATTTACTTTAGCAATGCATTCAGGGGAGCAAAGATGTTCTAATACCTTGGCTTCATGATCAGCCATCAATGCTTGGTTTGGAGAAGCATCCTCCACCTGAAAACTCCAGTCAAATCCTCCCTCTTCAACAGCAACCGCAGCATGTTGCTTTGTCTTCTCAGCCTGAGGGGTATTGTTGGTGTAGTTTGGTCTGAGTTGTGTTTGACCCCCATTTGCTCTGGGTGCCTTACACTCCCTGGCGAAGTGACCCATAAGGTTACAATTGTAACACTTAACTTTGCTTTTATCCAGGCCAAACTTACCACTGGTAGCATTGCTTGGAATTTTCTTCCTGTCCTCTTGTAGAACTTCTTGGCTCTGTGAGTGAGAAGAGCCATCTGCTGAACTATCTCCATGTATTCCAGGTCATCTGGATGGATACAGTCTAGATCTTCAAGAGTGAAGAGATAATTTCCACAGCTTTCATCTGCAGACACAAAGGCTTGAGAAGAACTTGTCTCTTGGAATGGGCTTCCTTGAGTAAAGTTCTCCCTTGGTGTCTCCGGGAAGGTGATGAAAGGACCCTTTTGTGAGTTGTCAGGGTAGCATAGGAGATGATGTTGGGGTTCTATGCTGTCCCTTTCAACCACATGAAGGGCTGAACCCATTTGATTGTTAGAGTTGCCAGATGAACCTTGTAAGTTCATTTCCATCTGGTATCCACTGAGAATCCCATATAACTCTGTCAGAGTAAGAGTTTTAAGGTTCTCAGTCCTCTTGATTACCACACAATAGTGTGTCCATTGCCTAGGAAGTGAGGACATGAACTTCCTTACAATGTCTCTGTTCTCAAGAGGAACTCCTCCATCCACAAGGGTATCCACAATCTCAACATACCTGAAGTATTGTTGGGTCATGGTTTCACCTGTTTTAAAGGTGAAATTTTCAAACTCTGCTGCTTCAGAAGATCTTTCTTGTTCTCCTTGGCTTCAGAGGAGCCTTCATACATCAGCTTCAGTGCATCCCACAGCTGTTTAGCTGTTTTGCACTTCTTAAAACCTCTGTACACAGAGTTTGGATAGCAGTCTGAAGAGCAGTCATGGCCTTCCTGTCAATCTCTACTCTTTTCCTATCTTCATCTGAGTAGTTGGCCACATCTTTAGGAATCATACCAGCACCGGTAGCAGAGGGGGTGCTAGGTATGAAAGGTCCATATTCAACAGATTCCCACATTCTTGAGTCAAGAGACCTGATGAAGCCTTCCATCCTCATGCACCAGGTGTCGAAGTCATCAAGAGTGATCAATGGGGATTTGTTCATGGTTCCAGTCTCCATATCAGTCTTTGAGATGGAAGCCATTTGAAAAAGTTTAGTTTTTGTGTGTGTGAGGGATCTTAAGATGGTTAGATCTTATATCACGAGCCTGAATGCTCTGATACCAATTGCAGGATCGTTCAAGGGCTTGAACACAATTACACACACAACACAATGAGGAGATTAACTAAACTTAATCAAACAGTGAACTAGGTAACCAAAGGTGATGCAGAGACACAAGTAAAGCAAGAGACAGAACAAGAGAGTATAGTTTTCAAGGTAGCAGTATATTGCTTTCTCAAGTTCTTTTACAAGTGTTACAAAGCATTAGAAAGATACAAGAACTTGGAATACTTATACTACAACCTACAGCCGGCTATACTATGAAAGCCAGCTGGATACAATTGACTAGACACTAACAAAATCAATTGTAGGATCAAAAGGCATATCTGCCTTTTGACCTTGTGACTATGACATGCCATAGCTCACATCCTTATACATTACAAAAAGGATAAAGTACATAAAGTGGAAAGTTTCAGACTCAAGACCTCAATGTACAGTTACCAAAAGCATGGACCTTTTCACCAACTCTTGTAAGTTGGTGACTTATCAGAGACGCAGCGGAAAAGGTGCTTTATGGAACAGTACATCAGATAAAGCATGTGTACTAAAAGTCTTCGGAAGAAATCTGTCTTCATAGGTTGAAGCTTCGGAAGACTTTGTCTCTTCAAGCTTCGGAAGACTTCATGTTAGGCTTCGGAAGATATTGGTCTTGGCTTCGGAAGATATTACACTTAGAGTATTTTCTAATGCTTTGTGTAATTCTTCCGAAGCATTCTTCACTTCAGTACTTAGTGCATGTTGCTGAAACACTTAGGCAGTTTTGGGTTGCATCAGACTTCAGGAATCCTTACAAACAACAACTGCAGCAGCAACATCATCAACAGCAACCACAACAACAACAGCAACAACAACAACAACAACATCAACAACAACAACAACATCACCAACACCTGTGACAGGAGCAACAATATCATCATCATCAACAACAACAACAACTGTAACAACCTCAACAACAACAACAACAAAACAACAACAACAACAATAGCAACAACAATAACAACAGCAACATCAACAACAACAGCAGGAGCAACAACAACAACAACAACATCAACAGCAGCAACAACAACAACAGAAGCAACAACAGCAACTACAGCAATAGCAGCAACAATAGCAGCGTGAGCAACCACAACAACAACAACAACAACAACAACAACAGTAGCGACATCATCAACAACAACAACAGCAATACCAGCAACAGCAGCAACAACAGCAACAGAAGCAACAACAGCAACAAAAGAAACAATAGCTACGACTGCAACAGCTACAACAATAATAACAACAAAAGCAACAACAACAACAATAACAATAACAATATCAACAACAACAACAACTACAACAACTGCAACAGCAACAACAACAACAACAACAACAAGAAGAACAACAACAACAGTAGCGGCGAAAGCAACAACAACAATAACAACAACAACTGCAAGTGCAACATCAGTAGCTACAAGAACAACAACAGCAGGAGCAATAGCAGCAACAGCAACAACAACAGCAACAGGAGCAACAATAGTAGGAACATTAGCAAGAGCAGCAACAACAACCACAACAACAACAACAACAACAACAACAAATGTACTAGCAACAACAACGACAAATGTACTAGCAACAACAACGACAAAAACAACAAGAACTAGAACAACACCAACAACCACAACAACAACAATAGTTGGAGCAACAAAAACAACTATAGCTGCAGCAGTGACAACAATAGCAACAACAACAACAGCATTAGCAATAGCAATAGCAGCAACAACAACAACATAGCAACAACAATACAGCAACAACAACAACAATAACAACAACAACAACTTCAACAGCGGCAGCAACAATAGCAACTACAACAACCACAACAACAATAAAACAACAGCAACATCAACAACAATAACAAAAACAACAGCATCAACAACAACAAGAACAGCACAACAACACAACTGGCAGCAGCAACATCATCAACAACAACCAACAACAACAACAACATCAATAAAACATAGCAATAACAGTAACAACAATAGCAACAGCAGCAACAACAGGAACAACAACAACAAAAGTAATAGTAGCCACAACAGCAACAGTAGAAACAACAAAAACAACTCCAACAGCAACAACAGCACCACAGCAACAACAGCAACAACAGCAACAACATCAACAACAGCAACAACAGTAACAACACATCAACAACAATAACAACAACAACAACAACAGCACTAGCCCAACAACATCAACAACAACAATAGCAATAACACACAATACAACAACACAACATAACAACAACTACAAATACAGCAGCAACATAACAGCAAACGGAACAACAACAACAATAACAACAAATGTAGCCGCACAAGCAACAACAACAAAAACAGCTATATCAATAGCAACATTAACAACAACAAAACAACAATACCAACAGCAACAGTAGCACCAACAACAATAGCAGCAACAACAGCAGGAACATCAGCAACACAACACAACAACAACAACTGCAGCAGCACCAATAACAACAACAAGAACAAGAACAACACCACAGCACACACAACAACCACAACAGTAGGAGCAACAGCAACAACTACTGCTACTACAACAAAAGCAACAACAACAACAACAAAAACACATGACAATAGCAACAACAACAACAACAGCAGCAACAACAATAGAAACAAAAGCAACAACAACAACAACAACAACAATATTAGCTGCAACAGCAACAACAATAACAACAATAGCAGCAACAACAACAACAACAATAGTAGCAACAGCAACAGCAACATCAATAGTAGCAGAAGCACACACAACACAATAACAACAACAACAACAATGACAACAACAACAACAACACCAACAGCAACAACATAGCAGCAGGCTCAACAGCAGCAACAACCAACAACAGAAGCAACAACAATAATATCAACAATAGCAGCAACAACACAATAACAACAACAACAAAAACAACAACAACAGCAACAACAACAACAACAACCACAACAACAACAACAGCTGCAACAGTGACAACACAGCAGCAACAACAACATCAACAACAATAGCATTAGCAACAGCAATAGTATCAACAACAACAACAATAACAGCAAGAGCAGCTTCAACTGTAGCCAACAATAGCAACTACAACAACAACAACAACAAGAAACAACAGCAACATCAACAGCAGCAACAAAAGCACAGCAACAACAACAGCAACAGCAGCAACAACAACAACAACAACAACACAACAAAAACAACAACAACACTAGCACAACAACGGCAATAACAACAATAGCTACAACAACAACGACTGCAACAACAACACACAACAGTAGCAACAGCAGCAACAACAACAACAATAACAACAACAACTACAGCAGCAACAACAACAACAATAGGAACAACAACAACAACAACAAAAGTAGTTGCAGTAGCAACAACCACAAAAACAACTATATGAACAGAAACATCAACAAAAACAACAACAGCAACAATAATGGCAACAACAACAGCAACAACAACAACAATAGCAGCAACAACAGTAGGAACAGCAGCAACAACAAGAACAGCAACAACTGCAGCAGCACCAACAACAACAACAAGAACAATAACAACACCACCACC
>JACCIX010001134.1:90000-101949 GCA_025506515.1 Flaveria trinervia
GCTGGAAAATAGCAAAAAAACTGCAACAACAACAACTCTAGCAACAACAGCAGCAACAATAACAACAACAACAACAACAACAGCAGCAATAGTAGCGGCAAAAGCAAGAAAATATAACATAAAAAACAACAACTGTAGCTGCAACATCAACTACAACAACAACAACAACAGTAGCAACATCAAGAGCAACACAGCAAAAACAGCACCCAGGAAGCACAATAGTTGGAATAGTAGCAACAGCAGCAGCAGTAACAACAACAACCATACAACAACAAAACAACAAACTGCAGTAGCAGCAACAACAAAACAACAATGGAACAAAACAACAAGACCATAGTAGCAACAACCACAACAACACCAATAGCAACAGCAGCAACAACAACAACAACAACAAAAAAAGAAGAACAACAACAAATAAGCAGTAACAACAACAATAGCAACAACAACAACAACCGTAGCAACAACAATAGCAGCAGCAACAACAACACCAACAATAGCAGCTTCAATAGCAATAGCTGCAATAGCAACAACAACATGAACAACAACATCAAAAAATCAACAGCAACAGCAACAATAGCAACAATGCAGCAATAGCAACTGTGGGGGTTTTAACAAGTTTATCAAAGCTCATAAAACATTATATATATGAGAAACGCAGTAGAAAATAGGTTTTAAAACATGTTAATAATCTGGTTATTAAACCCATTTAATAAGCAACCCCAAACCATGGATCATTATACGAATAACATACAAAGTAAAGAACATAAGAAGGTAACAAGAAACCTTTAGGGCTGCTGAAAAAGAGATTAAAAGGGATTGTAGGATGAGTTCTTTTGGCTGAAACTTCAATGTAGAAGCCCTCAAGATGACATACCCCAAGCCCCAACAAAACACCCTCTTGCTAGGCTTTGAACACCAACTTGTAGTACCCTTCTCCTTGTGGAACTTTTCAGCCAAGATCCTTCTTGTGAGCTGAAAATCCTTTTCTTTGCTTCAAAATTCCGAAAAAATTTGAGAGAGAGAGAGAGAGAGAGACTCTTGTGTGTGTAGGTTGAGTGTGGAAATGGAAGAGTGTGTGGAATGGATTGATTGCAAGTGCTTAGAACAAACAAAACAGAGTTCCCAAGATTAAAACAAGGGGCGGCCGAATGGCCCTTATTATCCCCTCTCATTTGATAATTTTTTTAATAAAATTATACTCTTGCATTCCACCTTTTATAAAATTAAACCATTTTAATTTTATAGTACTTACACATTATCATTGTTATTGTCTAACTAACTTAAACAATGAACAAGAAATCCCTCATGAACAAATCAATATATATATAATGATGTTCATCTACAAAAGCAATAATCTAGGAATCCAATTTTCTAAATTGGTGTCATTACTTATTTGTATGATCCTATCAACAAATAAATTATTTTTCGGTGTTTGTTTGGCTTGTTATTGGGTATGACCCGACTTGGATCATATCACACTAGCCAATCAATTTAATATGAATCTTGGGCATATCAATTCCTTCAATCTCCCACTTGCACAAGATTTATAGAAGATTGATGCAAGCAGCAAATAACGCCTAGCAACGGTTTGCTGCCCCTAATGTATATGACTAAGTGCCATTCAAACATCATCCTTTTCAAGTACCTTACTTGAATATGATTTAGGTGAATTAATCATCTATCCTTTTATTACAGATGTCATGTTAAATCCAAGAGACACAAATTGTCATTCTCCTATGGTTTAACTTTAACAGGCCTTAGACATCTAACTCTCAACGAATAAGAGGAACAAATTCCATCTTGATTACATACGTCTCTCATAATCACCTCATATCATACCTGAACCAGCCTATGTACTGCGATTTTTCAGAACAGCAAAGAACTAAGTCAAAATACAATACTCGGTGAATATCAAGGCCAATATGTATCTCAGGTCTGAGGATAAAATGATATTCGCCTTAACTCATATCTCTTATGACTAATCACAAAGATTCTATGCAGAAATAATTGAGAGCGGGTCGGTCCAATACCTATATCCTATAGATATCAATGAACCTTGGTAGCAATCTCTTGCTTTATACTCATACCTTATGAATATCAACCAATCCAAGTTAAGTATAGTGTTACATTCATAGTTGTTCACAAGTATGATCGACTACGGACGTTGAGAATAATTTATTATTCACGGATTTAAACATGCTAAAATAGAAGAACAAACGAAATTATAAACATATAATTAAGTAAATAACATTAGTTCCAATATCCAAATACAAAATACACAACAACAACCGAGTCACTTGAATATCTAAGTCCCATGGCACAAGCATGACCGTCATGCTTTGCCTTTTCAAGGAGTTTTGTGAGTGGATCCGCAACATTTATCAGTGTGGACTTTGCGAATACATATCTTTCCTTTTTCAACTTCATCCCTTATGTAGTTGAATCTCCATTCAATGTGCCGAGTCTTTTGATGAGCACGAGGTTCCTTGATTTGAGCAATCGCACCTCGTTGTTATCACAAAGATCTCTAGGGGATCCTGAATGGAAGGGACTACCCCTAGATCGGCTATGAATTTCTTCAGCCATGCAGCTTCCTGTGCTGCCATTGAAGCGGCGACGTATTCTGACTCTGTAGTGGACAACGCTACGACTTCTTGCTTTGAGCTTTCCAAGAAACAGCTCCCCCATTCAGAATAAAGATGTACCCCGATTGAGATCGTGAATCATCTCGATCGGTTTGGAAACTCGCATCCGTGTAACCTTTTACAACGAGTTCCTCTTCACCAGACCCGTAGATCAAGAACATGTCCTTAGTCCTCCTTAGGTACTTCAGAATGTTCTTGACAGCCATCCAATGACTATCACCAGGATTTTGCTGGTATCTACTTGTCATGCTTAAAGCGCATGACACGTCTGGTCTAGTGCATATCATTGCATACATGATGGATCCTATAGCAGATGCATATGGGATTGCCTTCATTCTATTTTGCTCCTCCTTGGAGCTTGGACATTGAGTTGTACTCAATATTGTCCCTCTTTGAATAGGTACATTACCTTTCTTAGAGTTTTCCATCTTGAACCTTTTCAGATTTTGTCAATGTATGCACTTTGATTCAAACCAATTAGCCATTTTGATCTATCCCTATAGATCTTTATTCCCAGAATATAGGCGGCTTCACCAAGATCCTTGATGGAAAAACAACTTCCAAGCCAGGTTTTTACACCTTCCATGGTTGGAATGTCGTTTCCAAACAGTAGTATGTCATCAATATACAATACTAGGAAGGTTATTGTGCTCCCACTAGCTTCTTATACACGCAAGCCTCATCAGGTTTTTGATGAAGCCAAATTTTTTTACTTCATCATCAAAACGGTGATTCCAACTTCTTGATGCTTGTTTCAATCCATAGATTGATTTCATTAACTTGCATACTTTATTAGGATATTTTGGATCGAGAAAACCTTCAAGCTGAACCATATAGACATCTTCCTCAAGATATCCATTTAGGAAAGCGGTTTTGACATCCATTTGCCAAATCTCATAATCATAATGAGCTGCTATGGCAAACAATATCCTTATAGACTTAAGCATTGCAACAGGTGAGAAGGTTCATCATAATCAACCCCTTGAGTTTGAGTGAAACCCTTTGCTACAAGTCTAGCTTTGTAAGTATCCAAGTTTCCATGCATATCGGTTTTCTTCTTGAAACCCCACTTACTTCCAACTACTTTGGAATTAAGAGGTGGCTCAACAAGTTCCCAAACTTGATTGTCATACATGGATTGCATCTCAACGTTCATGGCCTCAAGCCATTTGTCACAATCCAAATTGGACACTGCATCATGATATGTGGCTGGTTCATCTGAATCCACCACATAGCATCCATCCATGAAAAATCCGTATCTTTCAGGTGGATTACTAGTTCTACCACTTCTGCGAACGTTTTGTGTGTATTGATCAACCGCTTGATCATCCTCAACATCCTCACGTTGAGTGCTAGTTTCAACCAACGTGCATCGGGCTATGTTTCTTGATCCTCCTCAAGATCCACTGTTCTACTGCTAGTTCCTTCCATAAGGAACTTAGTTTCTAAGAACTCACCCTTTCTGGCAACAAACACTTTTGTTCCAGTGGATCATAGAAATAATATCCCATAGAATCTCTAGGATATCCAACAAGATACACTTGGTGGATCGGAATCAATTTGTTTGGGGTGGGAGTCTTAACATAAACTCACAACCCCAGACCCTTAAGTACGATAGGGATGGAACTCTTCCATGCCATATCTCAAAAGGTGTCTTTTCCACCTTTTTGGTTGGGGCCATATTCAGAATACGGCCGCGGAGAGCAAAGCGAAACCCCAAAATGATAGAGGTAATGTGCTTCTAGCCATCATAGATCGAACCATATCCAATAAGGTTCGATTCCTCCTCTCAGACACACCATTATGTTGTGGTGTTCCAGGTGGAGTGAGTTGTGAGACAATCCCACAACTCCTAAGATGATCTTGAAAAACATCACTTAGGTATTCGCCACCTCTATCGGTGCGGAGAATTTTAATTGACCTGTTGAGTTGATTTTCTACTTCATTCTTGAAGATTTTGAACATTTCAAAAGCTTCATCTTTGTGCCTTAATAAGTACACATACCCATAGCGACTATAATCGTCGATAAAGGTAATGAAGTATCTTTCACCATTCCTAGTCATTGGCTTAAAAGGACCACATACATCCGAATGTATGATACCTAATAAATCTTTTGCCCTTTCGTTAGTTCCACTAAAGGGTGCCTTAGTCATTTTACCTTGTAAACAAGATTCACATACATCAAATGAATCATATTCATTTGTTTTTAAAAGACCGTTCTTTTGAAGTGTTTGTATACGTTTCTTGTTTATATGACCAAGACGGCAATGCCAAAGGTAGGTATCACTCAAATCTAATTTGAGTCTTTTGGTGGTTGCTTGGTATATTGAGCTATCATATGTTGTGTTCTCATGAACCAATTCATAAATACCATTACAAGGTATGGCCTTAAAATAAAACATATGATTTAAAGAAACATGAATATCATTGTCAACAAACTTGAAATCATAATTATTGTCTTAAACGGGAAACAGAAATTATGTTCCTAGTCAAACTAGGAGATATAATACATTATATAAAATGACTTCCAAACCACTTGGAAGCTTCAAAATGTAGTCTCCTTGGGCTTCAACGTGAACCTTTGCACCATTGCCCATGAATAGACTTATTTCCCCTTTTGCATAATGCTCATTTCTTTTGAACCCCTGCAATAAATTGCAAATGTGAGTTCCACATCCGGTATCTAATACCCATGTGTTAGAAGAAATAACATTTAGTTCCACATGTATCATGTAAATTATACCTGAGGTTTGCCCTGCATCCCTCTTTTCTCTCAACTCTTTGAGATAGACTGGACAATTTCTCATCCAATGCCCTATCTCACCACATTTGAAGCATGGGTCGTTTACAGCAACCTTTTGCTTTTTTCCTTGGGCTTCGGAGGTTCCACCCTAACAACCATCTTCCCTTTCTTCCAACGTGCCCCTTTCCTTTTGCAACATTTGCCTTAGGAGGGGGTAGAGACCTCTTTCTTCTCCCACCTTCATTATGGTGAGAACGGGTAAAACCCTTTTACCCATTCCCGCCTCAGCTGATTTGAGCATCGAATGAAGTTCATTTATGCTCTTGTCCATCCGTTCATGTTGTAATTCATGACGAATGCCTCAAACCTTTTAGATAGGCCATTAAGGATCAAATCTGTGGCCAACTCCTTTGAGACAGGACAATTTAGCCTTTGAAGGCGGTCGATGTGGCTTTTCATCTTAAGAACATAAGACGAAACTGATTGGGATTCTTCCATCCGACATGCATGAAGCGCTCGAACCGTTTCGAAGCGCTCACTCTAGCTTGTTGCTGGAACGTTTCCCGCAACTGAGTGATCATGTCATAGGCTCCATGGAGCTCATACTCCTTTTGGAGTTCGGGTGTCATACTTGCTAACATTAAGCAAGAGACTTGGACGGAGTCTTCCACATATTTAACCCAATCATTATAGGCCTCCACATCCTCCTCGTTAGGTTCATCGGGGATGGGATCATCAAGAATGTAGGCCCGCTTTTCTTGCTTGAGAACAATTCTCAAGTTGCGGTACCAATCCATGAAGTTGTTAGGTGTTAGACGATCCCTTTGAAGGATCGCCCTAAGAGATTGGTTGTTTTGGTTTGGTACATCGTTATTAGCGTTGGTGTGGTCGGCCATCTACAAGATTTTACAAAGTTCCATTTTAGTAATCGTTGATATAATTATATATTTCATTTATTAATACCCTTTACGTCTCATGGACTATTAATAAAATTTTTTTTTAGAATCCAACGTTATATTTAAATATTGGTTAGGTGACCTTTTCCCATTATTTAAATAAACAAGGTAGTCAAAAAATGACAATTGCAACCCATTGCAACTTCTAATGGTATGGGATCGTTTGAACATCTTATGTATAACGGCATGTTTACCCCATCAACACCTTTTATAAAACACATTTTAGGTGATCCATTCAATATATTTTATAAATCAAGTCGTCCTACTTACACACACGTGTGAGTTTACCACATAAGTGGTTAGGTGACCTTTATCCCCAAACATGGCATTATCACCTCAAGTTACAAGTTCCCTCAAAGTGGTTAGGTGACCTTTATCCCACTAAGAGTTTGCAAGTAACCTAAGTGTTGTGTAAAAGGATGGTGTTTAACTTGTTTCTCAAAAGGGATTTTTAATTTCACAATTCTGTTTTAGAAAAGACCATGTACTATATGATTGTATGCATTCAATCATATGGTATCCATTTGGTTCTTTAAATAAAACCCATTTTATTTTGCAAACCATTAACTCCTTTTATAGACCCATTTAATTTTGCTTAATGATTTGAGAACCAATTTTTGTAATAGCTTGTTCTAGTTGATGGTTTGTTAATGACATCCAAATATCCAAAACAAAACAACATCATAAACATTCAACAAGCGTAACCAAACAATACATATATGCATAACAAAGCATACTAAATTGAGCACACTTGTTTAGCCAAAACAAGAGTGTCAAAAGGTCTTGTCCTAAGGGTTAAGAACATGACACATGGTTGACAAAAGGAACTCCCACTTGAATCCACATCTTCAAGCATCCTCTTTGTCCATCCTTTCTTCAAGTCTTGATTTTGAGCATCCTTACAAATATCAATCCTAATACATTTTTCTAGTAAAAAAAACTAATCTATTTATTACATACCATATGAATAAATAAATTACAAAACCAAGACTTGAAACATAAAATAAACTTTTACATAACCAAATGAATAAACATGATAACCAATCAAACAATCCACAAGGTCTAGGCTTTGTTATGCATAAACACAAACATCATATCCAAAAAAAAACACAAGAGAATCGATTTTGGCAGCCCCTTATAGCCCATGTTCTTGGCCAACATAAACCAAGAACAAATGGGTTTAGAACATACAAAAAACATCTAATAATCTAGAGTTTTAAAGATCCTTATATGCATAAAGAGGCATCTTTAAAACATCAAAAGGGGTGACCAAAACAGCCTCTAACTCACGGGTATGTGGTGTCAAACACCACAAAACCGTGAACAAGCAAGAAAATACATGTATGCATTCGTATAAGTGGCTCTTGATGCCATTGTGGGGTTTTAACAAGTTTATCAAAGCTCATAAAACATTATATATATGAGAAACGCAGCGGAAAATAGGTTTTAAAAACATGGTAATAATCTGGTATTAAACCCATTTAATAAGCAACCCCAAACCATGGATCATTATACGAATATCATACAAAGTAAAGAACATAAGAAGGTAACAAAAAACCTTTAGGGCTGCTGAAAACGAGATTAAAAGGGATTATAGGATGAGTTCTTTTGGCTGAAACTTCAATGTAGAAGCCCTCAAGATGACATACCCCAAGCCCCAACAAAACACCCTCTTGCTAGGCTTTGAACACCAACTTGTAGTACCCTTCTCCTTGTGGAACTTTTCAGCCAAGAACCCTTCTTGTGAGCTGAAAATCCTTTTCTTTGCTTCAAAATTCCAAAAAATTTTGAGAGAGAGAGAGAGAGAGACCTCTTGTGTGTGTAGGTTGAGTGTGGAAATGGAAGAGTGTGGGAATGGATTGATTGCAAGTGCTTAGAACAAACAAAAGGGAGTTCCCAAGATTAAAACCAAGGGGCGGCCGAATGCCCTTATTATCCCCTCTCATTTGATAATTTTTTTAATAAAATTATACTCTTGCATTCCACCTTTTATAAAATTAAACCATTTTAATTTTATAGTACTTACACATTATCATTTGTTATTGTCTAACTAACTTAAACAATGAACAAGAAATCCCTCATGAACAAATCAATATATATATATAATGATGTTCATCTACAAAAGCAATAATCTAGAAAATCCAATTTTCTAAATTGGTGTCATTACTTATTTGTATGATCCTATCAACAAATAAATTATTTTTTCGGGTGTTTTTGGCTTGTTATTGGGTATGACCCGACTTGGATCATATCACACTAGCCACATCACTTAATATGAATCTTGGGCAGATCAATTCCTTCAGCACAACAACAATAGAAGTAACAACAGAAACTGCAGCAATAGCAGCAGCAACAGCATCAACAGCAGCCACAACAGAACAGCATCAAAAGCCAGCACAACAGCAACCACAACAAACAACAACAACAACAGTAGCGGCAAAAGCAAGAACAACAATAACAACTACAACTATAGCTGCAACATCAACTACAACAACAAAACAACAACAACAACAGCTTCAACAGCAGCAGCAACAATAGCAACTACAACAACCACAACAACAAGAAAACAACAGCAACACCAACAGCAACAACAACAACAACAGCAACAACAACAGTAACAGCAACAACAACAACAACAACATCAACAACACAGCAATAACAGCAACAACAACATCAACAACAACAACAATCGCAACAACAATAACAATAGCAACAACAGCAACAATAGCAACAACAGCAACAAAAGTAACAGTAGCAACAACAGTAACAGCTGGAAAATAGCAAAAAAAACTGCAACAACAACAACAACAACACTAACAACAACAGCAGCAACAATAACAATTGCAACAATAACAACAACAACAACAACAACAACAACAAGAGCAATAGTAGCGGCAAAAGCAAGAACAACAATAACAACAACAACAACAACAACAACTATAGCTGCAACATCAACTACAACAACAACAACAACAACAGCAACATCAAGAGCAACATCAGCAAAAACAGCAACAGGAGCAGCAATAGTTGGAATAGTAGCAACAGCAGCAACAGTAACAAAAACAACAATAACAACAAAAACAACAAACTGCAGTAGCAGCAAAACACATCACAACAACAGGAACAATAACAATAATGACCACAGTAGCAACAACAACAACAACAGCAACAGCAACAGCAGCAACAACACAACAACAGCAACAACACAGTACCACAAACAACAACAACAACAATTCTCATCAACAACAACAGCACTAACAGCAACAACAACATTCAACAACAACAACAATCGCAACAACAATAACAATAGCAACACAGCAACAATAGCAACACAGCAACAAAAGTAACAGTAGAAACAACATAACAGCTGGGGAAAATAGCAAAAAAAAAAACGCAAAACAACAACAACAAACAACACTAACAACAACAGAAGCAAACAATAACAATGGCAACAATAACAAAAACAACAACAACAACAAACAACAAGAGCAATAGTAGCGGCAAAAGCAAGAAAAAAACAATAACAACATAACAACAACAACAACAACAACTATAGCTGCAACTCAACTACACAACAACAACACAACAACAACATCCAGAGCAACATCAGCAAAAACAGCAAAAGAGCAGCACAGCAATAGTGGAATAGTAGAACAGCAGCAACAGTAACCAAAAACACAATAACAACAAAACAACAACTGCAGTAGGAGCAACCAAACATCACAACAACAGGAACAATAACAATAATGACCACAGTAGCAACAACAACAACAGCAACAGCAACAGCAGCAACAACAACAACAACAACAAAAGACAACAACAATAATACAGTAACAAAAAACAATAGCAACAACAACAACAACCGTAGAACAACAAAAACAATAGTAGCAGTAGCAACAACAGCAACAGAAGTAACAACAGCAACTGCAGCAATAGCAGCAGCAACAGCATCAGCAGCAGCCACAACAAAGCACAACAACACACAACAAAATAGCACAACAGCAACAATAGCAACTACAACACCACAACAACAAGAAAACAACACCAACCCAACAGCAACAACCACAACAACAGCACAACAACAGTAACCAAAAACAACAACAACAACATCACAAAAACAACAATAACAGCAACAACAACATCAACAACAACAACAATCGCAACAACAATAACAAATGCAACAACCGCAACAATAGCAACAACAGCAACAAAAGTACAGTAGCAACACAACAGTAACAGCTGGAAATAGCAAAAAAAACTGCAACAACAACAACAAAACACTAACACAACAGCAACAATAACAATTGCAACAATAACACAACAACAACACAACAACACAACAAGAGCCATAGTAGCGGCAAAAGCAAGAACAACAATAACACAACAACAACAACAACCTACTAGCTACAAACATCAACTACAAGAACAACAACACAACAGCAACATCAAGAGCAACATCAGCAAAAACAGCAACAGGAGCAGCGATAGTTGGAATAGTAGCAACAGCAGCAACAGTAACAAAAACAACAATAACAACAAAAACAACAAACTGCAGTAGCAGCAACAACAACATCAACAACAACAGGAACAATAACAATAATGACCACAGTAGCAACAACAACAACAGCAACAGCAACAGCAGCAACAACAACAACAACAACAAAAAGAACAACAACAATAGCTACAGTAACAACAACAATAGCAACAACAACAACAACCGTAGCAACAACAACAACAATAGCAGCAGTAGCAACAACAGCAACAGAAGTAACAACAGCAACTGCAGCAATAGCAGCAGCAACAGCATCAGCAGCAGCCACAACAGCAACAACAACAACAACAACAACAACAATAGCAACAACAGCAACAATAGCAACAACAACAATAGAAGTAACAGTAGCCACAACAGCAATAGCAGAAACAACAAAAACAACAACAACAACTACAACAACAACAACAACAGCAACAACAGAAACATCAAAAACAACTGCAACAGCAAGAACAACAACAACAACAACAACAGCAACAACAATAACAACAACAACAACAACAACACTAGCAACAACAACAATAGCAACAACAACAACTACAACAGCAACAACAGTAGCATCAACAGTAACAACAACAACAATAACAACAACAACTGCAGCACCAATAGCAACAACAACAGAAACAACAACAACAACAACAACAACAACAACAACGGCAACAAAAGTAGCCGCAGTAGCAACAACAACAAAAACAGCTATATCAACAGCAACAACAACAACAAGAATAGGAACAACAATAGCAACAACAACAATAGCAATAACAACAATAGCAGCAACAACAGTAGGAACAGCAGCAACATCAGCAATAGCAACAACAACAACAACAACAATAACAACTGCAGCAACACCAACAACAACAACAAGAACAACAACAAGAACAAGAACAACAACAACAGCAACAACCACAACAGTAGGAGAAACAACAACAACTACTACTACTACAACAAAAGCAACAACAACAACAACATTAACAACAACAACAACAACAATAGCAACAACAACAACAACAACAACAATATTAGCTGCAACAGCAACAACAACAACACAACAACAC
>JACCIX010001136.1:0-57500 GCA_025506515.1 Flaveria trinervia
CTGAAGTAGAAATGGGGACGATGACCAAAGTGCCAATCATCACCCCTGAAAATTTCAGGTCTTGTGAGTAGAAAATAGAAGGCTTCATTAGATACCAAGACAGCAAAATATGGAACTCGATGGTCAATGGACCTTACAAGCCAAGGTGGCTTCACCTGGTGGAATGGGCCATGATAGAGAAAGCGTCGAGGACTATTCTGATGAAGACAAAAGAAGATGGACATCGATAGCAAATGCTATGGACTGATTCTCATGCTGCATATACCGAACTCCATTATGGTGGGGTTCGAGCATTGCAAGACTGCCAAAGTATGTTTGATGCACTTGCTCAGAAGTATTCTGCTCCAACGACTCAAAGAAGGACCGCACTGAAGCAGCAGTTCGAGAACTTCACTCATATTACTGGAGAGAACCCTCACCGGCAGTACTTCAGGTACATGGATCTTATCTCTTCCCTTCAGTCTGTAATGATCACTCCGAACTTAGAGATCTCACGAGAAAGTTCATAAAGATGGACAGCTACTGTGTCTTTATCAAGAGAACAGAAACATTGAACACTCTCTCCATGATTAGCTCTATGGCATCCTTGATGGATACCGCTGAGAGATGGAGAGTAAGAGGGCCACCAAACAAGCAGATCTATGAGTCTTCCTGCTAGCAACGCTTTAATGGTAGCTGAAGGCTCTTAACCCCTCACCTCAGCACTTCTAACTTATCTGCAGCCATCCTGCTCATCTGGTCCCTACATCACTTATCCTGAGACTCCAAAGTCTTAATAGCTCAACACAAACTCCTTCCAGGAAAGTTGTGCTTTGTCTCAAGAGGTGGACACTTAGGAGATTTTCAGTACTGCTTTGATAATCTTGAGTGCTTCAGCCCAGATGACGTAGAGTACATGGACATTGCCCAGCAAATGGCTCTTTTAACTTACAGAGCAAAGAAGTTCTTTAAGAGAACTGGAAGGCACTTCTGACAGAGCAGTGATCACAGGTTTGATGTACCAGAATATAACGCAGCTGAATACAAACAACGAATTAGACAAATTGTAGCAAGCTAACCATATATGTGAGCATAAGATCGCATACAGTTATAGGGAGAGTAGTATTTCTGATTTCTGGGAATGTTATAGATGAAGAATATTTCTAATCGAATCAATCATTCATCCATTCAATTCATCATTTCATTCAATCATTACATAGGTTGTCACTCCTTATAGAGTGCACAGTCACTGCTGTTATCACGGAAAGTGACAACTGGCAGATCCAATACAGAAATAACTAATCTTAACAAACTACTGAAATGTTCACAACTACTGAGAACATATCAGCAAGTTAAGTACAAAATATAAAACTACTGAAACTACAACGACTGAAGAACAGCTCTTCAGTCGTTTTACAAAACTACTGAAACAAAGAAAATAAAACTAGATATCACAACTATGAAGAAGTACTCTTCAGCATTGTGACAAACTACTGAGGCTTCAGTACTTGATCTTCAGACTTTGACCTTCGGCGTTTCATCAGCTGATGACTTCAGTAGATATCATCAGCTGTGTCTTCAGTCTTTGTCTTCAGACTTGTACATCAGTTGTTGATCTCAGCACTTGTGAACTCTTCAGCTGTTTACTTCAGTACTTTGGTCTTTCAGCTTCAGCACTTGTGGTCTTCAGCTGTTGTACTTCAGCACTTTGGTTCTTCACTGTTAGGGTCTTCAGCACTTGATCTTCAACTGTTGAGTCTTCAGCACTTGTCAAACTACTGATGAGGCTTTCAGCAGTTGTGTGATACCGTGTGGACTTAGAGGTTTTCTGATCTTGGCTCATTGGTCTTTTGGTCCAACAAACTCCCCCTAACCAATGCAGCCAAAACCTCTAATTATTTATACTCCCACTTATTGATGGCAAAATGTTGGTCTTTTTCCTTCTTGATCAGTAGAAGATGACCCATGTACGCTCCGCCTGGGAAGAACCTCAATATTTGTTTGGCAGAGTATGAATGGGAACTCTGTTTTGGGGACTGGACACAGAGTTGTTATCCCATTCATGAGATTCACTTCCCATAATGAGTCTGTACGACTCTCTTGTGTAGGCCTCAAGGAAGGTGATTTGTTCCTCCATGGTTAGCTCTTCAGCACCTCCTTCAACAATGATTCCGGCCCATAATACTCAGACAGGTATTTGGCCTGTTTCCCATTCTTTAGCTCCACAGTTGTTATTATTCTGTAAGCAAACTCATCGGGTGATTACCCTCTAGGAACAACTGGAGCTCATTTTTCCTGACTTCCTCAAGCCTCTTGTAAAACCCCCCTTTTTTCACATTTTGTTTTCCAGCATCTTCTGAGGGTTAGATTAGCTTTGTAGGCCTTCTTGAAGTCTTCTAGGATTTCCAGGGTGAAACTACAAAGACCAGAGAGATCACTTCATCTACGATCTTTTTCACCTGGCCAATGTATCTCCGAGGTATATTGTTCTATGAATTCTGTGAGAGACCCTGGGATCAGGCCAAATCCTCTCTTTCCTTTTGATATTGAAAGGTATGCCTGAGAGTGTAAAGTCTGAGGGCTTGCTCCTTCATATTGATGATGGAAGATGTGGCTGCATAAGCTTGTCAACTCTCTTCAGCAATTCTCATCATGCTGTTTATGAAGCTCTTCTTCTTCTAGCTTCACTTTAACCATTGTCTCTGGACTTCAGGAGTAATTGCTGAGGAGTGACTTGTGGCCTTAGGCAACTGAATCACAACTGCTATAGCGGCAGCCTGTCTTCATCATCTTCTTCATCTTCTTCTAGCCTCATATCCTTCTCTTCTTCTTCAAGGGTATATCATCGGCTATGGGTTTGAGGGTAAGGGAGTTGGTTTGGTGGTTTGTGTTTTGGGTGGTTTTGGGTGTGGGAATGTTGACAGGCTGTGCTAGCATCCTGAGGTGAGTGGTGGCTTTTTGATTGCTTTGCTAGCTCAGTCCTGCTCCCAGCACCCACTTCATTCAAAGCTTCAATAACAAGCCCCTTAGTGTATGCTTCAGACGAACAGATCTTGGTGGTGATTGCCAGATACTGTCCCTGGACCAAGCTTTGATCTCAATCTTGATCTTCCAAGATATTTTGCAATAAATCTTATCATGATTCTAGCCTTTCTCTTTCTAAACACTTCATAACTTGCCCATCTATTTGGATTTCTTCATCTCTAGTCGTCGAATCTCAGAGTCAAGTTTTTTGGTGTCATTACCTTGCCTGAACAGCTGATCAATGATGTTGTCCATTGATCTACTGTGTTCGCATCAGCCTCTTTTTATCGTAGCTCAAGGCTTTATCTTCATCAATGTGCTCAGCAGCACCTTTTCTTTCGCTTGTAAGTGAGCATTGGTTGCTGTTCTTTCTCCTCCTTTTGGGCTTGCTTCGCTTCCTTCTTTTCCTCCCTAGGATCGTTTCCTCTTTCTGTTCTTCAACTGCATGACTCTCCCCCTTTTTGGTTGCAATTGGGGAAGGGGTTGAGACCGCAGAAAGATCTGGTGGACAGCAGCATCACCAAGGGCTGTAATGTTGAGGAAAGCCTCTCATCAGGGCTTTGAGTCACTATATCAGTGATTAGGGGGATATTAGAGGGTAGTAATTTTGAGTGCAGCACCTATTTTGCCTCAGGAGGGTTCTGTTCCTGAGAATGGGGCCTGAAGCAAGCAGGTGGGTAATTTGGGGTGGCTCTTGTAGTTGGGAACCGTCAAGGGAAAGGTTGCCATCTGGTGGGTGATGAGGGTGGCAGATGGACTTGCATCCTGAGACATCTTGGCCAGCAGCTCTGTGAGTCTTCTAACCTCCCATCTAGAATGTTGTTTTGAGCAACTACATCGTATAAGAAGCTCAGGTCATCATCATTGTACTCTGAATCACCTTCTCACTGCTTAGAGCAGAAGTACATGCACTGTGTGTACCAGTTGGTGCATGTGCCCTTTGCAGGATCGTTCAAGGGCTTGAACACAATTACAACACAACAACACAATGAGGAGATTAACTAATCTTAATCAAACAGTGAACTAGGTAACCAAAGGTGATGCAGAGAACACAAGTAAAGCAAGAGACAGAACAAGAGATAGTTTTCAAGGGAGCAGTATATTGCTTTCTCAAGTTCTTTTACAAGTGTTACAAAGCATATGGAAAGATACAAGAACTTGGAATACTTATACTACAACCTACAGCCGGCTATACTATGAAAGCCAGCTGGATACAATTGACTAGACACTAACAAAATCAATTGTAGGATCAAAAGGCATATCTGCCTTTTGACCTTGTGACTATGACATGCCATAGCTCACATCCTTATACATTACAAAAAGGATAAAGTACATAAAGTAGAAAGTCTCAGACACAAGACCTCAATGTACAGTTACCAAAAGCATGGACCTTTTCACCAACTCTTGTAAGTTGGTGACTTATCAGAGACGCAGCGGAAAAGGTGCTTTATGGAACAGTACATCAGATAAAGCATGTGTACTAAAAGTCTTCGGAAGAAATCTGTCTTCATAGGTTGAAGCTTCGGAAGACTTTGTCTCTTCAAGCTTCGGAAGACTTCATGTTAGGCTTCGGAAGATATTGGTCTTGGCTTCGGAAGAAATTACACTTAGAGTATTTTCTAATGCTTTGTGTAATTCTTCCGAAGCATTCTTCACTTCAGTACTTAGTGCATGTTGCTGAAACACTTAGGCAGTTTTGGGTTGCATCAGACTTCAGGAATCCTTACAAACTCCCCCTAGGCTGATGCTACCAAAACACCTAGAAGATCTTTAAATGTTTGTAGTCTTCAGAATAATCAATACCATCCCTTTCTTCATTTGATGGTCAGGATCATCAAGACTCTCATAGTATCTTCTCATTTCAAAGAGATCATGCAGAGGTAAGTTGATTATGTCTTGCCATGAGTAGACATTTTCAACACCTTGATCTCTGATAACATTCCATCTTTCTGGATTGGTAGAGTAAGTCCAGGATAAGATGGGTGTCTCGGTTGCTAGAGGAGCCACTTGCATAGGAGTTGATTGGGCTGCCTCATCATGCACTTCCTCAGGTTGATCTGATTCAGCCTGGGGTGTAGAGGTAGATGACTTTGGCTTCTTCTTTTTAGTCTTTGGTTTAGAGGCCATTTTCTTCTCCTCTTTAATGTCTTTAACTGAGAAGACTGGTCTGCAGCACCATGTTGATCATCAGTGTCTTTCTCAGTTGGTGTTCCTCCCTCACAGGTTCAGAAGGAGAGGGAGTTTGACCCTGTCTTGGATCAGAAGATGAAGTTTGCTGAGGCTCAGCTGGAGGTTCTGGTTCAGGTGTCTCTGGTTGTTCAAACTTGACCTCCACTTCAGGTGGGACTTGACTTGGAAGAGAGTGCAAGTCAATGAGTTCACCACTTTTAATCTTCTGCTTGATTACCCTTATATGCTCATCCATTGTAGATAGAGACATGGGACCAAGTCTCCTTCCGGAGAATCCATATGACTTCAAGAAGCTCATCATTCTTTGTCTGTCAGCAGACTTCTTTGCATTCTTTTGAATGATGGTTCTTGACTTTGCAGCTTCTTCCCTTAGCTTCCTTTTGGTTGTTTTTCTTTTCTTGACTAACTCAAGCTCAAGTTGCTTTAAGTACTCGAACTCAATGAAGTCATAGGACAGGGGAAGAAGTGTATTTGCCTGATAGAAGCCTGTGGCACTCAGGTAGTTTATCATTTTGATTCTATCCTCTTCTTTATCTACCTGAGGTTCTTGTGGAGCCACATCTTCCTGTGCAGGACTTTCTTGAACTGGAGAGAGAGTGGGAGTATGCTTGTGAAGTCTTTTCTGTCTCCCTCTCCTCTTTGAATTGGAGAAGTAACCTTGCATCCTCTTTCTCCTTATCTCTCTTGACACTTCCATGTCAGCCAGTTCATTCAACTCTTCTAAGGGGAGGAGATGATTTCATCAACATCATAGTTCCTGGTCTGTAAATAATTAATCCTGACTGCCCTTTGTTCATCATTTTGAGTATTTGGTCTGGGGGCAGCCCTGATTGCAGCTTGCATGAATTTTGATGACCCAGAAGAACTTTCTCCCCTTAGCCTCCTTTTCCTCTCTCTCTCTTCCTCCTCAATTTCCTCAGGAGTCATTATCCTTTTCCTTTGTCACCAACAGACCTTTGTGACTCAGGGTGGATTGAGGCTTGGCCTTCATTGCTTGGTGTAGCTTCCATGCTCTGGCCAGAGAGAGGCTGAGAAACACCTTCACCAGCAGGTGTCTCAGATGGAGTTTGGACCTCTGCAGCAGTTGTTGATGGTGAGACAAGGGTCCAGGTTCTGCCACTGGGCCTTCAGCCAAGGTTTCCCCTATGAAGCTAATCTTAGGGTCCACCTCAACATCCAGTTGACCGATGACATTGCCTGATTGCCTAAGTCTCCTTCTTAGAGAGAACTCTGCAAGGATCCTGTCTTGGATTCTTTGAGCCAGCCTGTCAGCTTGTCTAGATTTGCTTGGATTGACAAGTGGCATGTTGACTAAATCCAGTCCTTCATAGAAGCTCAGGCTTTGGAACTGAAAGACTTCTTGTTGACCTTGAACTCTGTGAAGTATGAGGGCTCTTCTGTCATCATCATACCTCCATCTGATGATGTAGTTGCCAGTTCCATGTGGTGGAGATGAGACAGCCCTTGGTATACCTTCCTCAAAGAGACTCCTGATGAGAGAGTCTATAGAGTCCACATTAATGTGAACTTGAGGAAGTTGCTGAGAATGCACAACAGCAAGTGAGGATGGTGAGTCCTCTATGTCCATTCTCTTTGAAGAACTCCCAGGTTCTGTGGTTGTGATAACATTCTCCCCCTTTTGGTAGCATCACCCACTTGCATAGGTGAGCTGGAGGATAAATCAGTCACTTCCACAGGTTCTTGTGTTCCTGGTTGAGCTCTCCTTAAAGGTCTCTCAGCTAGTTTTTCCTGCAGATATGAAATCTGGAGTTGCTGATCATTGACCCTGTTTTGCAGGGTAGTCACCTGAGATTCCAAGTGACTAACCTTAGAGACTAGATAGGTACATGTTTGTGACAATTGTTGTACCTTTAGTCTCAAATTCCCCTCATCTTCATCAGAAGAATCACTGGGGGATGAGAGGATTGGACCAAAGTCCCTTCTCTCACCACCAGCTTGAGTTTCTTGGCTGCTGGTTTTCCTCTGCTCACTGGCAACCTCAGTTAAGATGCCAATGGGCTGAGTTGCCATGGTTGAGGTCTTAATGATGTAATCACTTTCAAAAGTGAGAGCCTCTTCCATATGGACATCCTGAACAGGTTCAGATGTGTCCACCTCAGTAATAGGTGACTGATGAGGGATAGACTGAGGAGAGTCAGAGGTACTCATCTCTCTTTGAGTAGGGGGAGAAGAGAGACTCATGGTACTCACTGAATCCTAAGTCTTCATCAGTGTAAAAGGATAGGTTGGGAATTGGTTGGTTTAGATCCAAAGGCTGGGGATGGTAGCTATCCCCTGAAGGTTGTTCACTTGAGTGTTGAGACTCAGAGTGAAGGCTTACAGTTGTTGGGCTAATGAGCTCATCAGGTTGAGCTTGAGGAACCTCAGCCCTGATAGGTAAAGTAATGGGAGTGGTTTGCTCCTCAGGAGAAGTGGGAGCTCTGGAGTCCACTTCTTCCTGTAAGGTTGAGTATTTGGGGGCCTGCACAGACTCAATAGC
The DNA here is from genome assembly GCA_025506515.1 of Flaveria trinervia. NCBI lineage: Eukaryota > Viridiplantae > Streptophyta > Magnoliopsida > Asterales > Asteraceae > Flaveria > Flaveria trinervia. The sequence continues at coordinate 7,694 of JACCIX010001136.1, forward strand.
CTGAGCAGGGGTTCGTTGGGATTTTCTTTTGTAGGTGATGAATATTGGAGGTTGTGAAGAGGGTAGGAGAGCAGTAGGTGTGGGTTCAACACTAGCTTGGACTGCTATGTTGTCACCTTGAGCAATGAGCTCTAACATTTTTGGGACTAGGGCTGTTTCTACCCCTGAGAAGCCTACAGTTGGCTTCTTCATAATTTTAAAGATGCCGGGCTTCATCTGTCCCAGTTTAAGAATATTGCCTGTTTCCCTCAACTGTGAGCCCAGTTCACAGTTAAGAATGTGTTGAACATATCTAGGAAACATGTAATATTCTAAGGAGTCTAAGTTTGCAAGTAAATTAGTATAAACAAATTGTGAATACCTGAACTTGACCCCCTGAACCATCCCATGAACTATAAAGGAGAGATCCTCAGGAATCTGGTCCCATCCACCATGCTTGTTTGATAAGCTGTGGATAACCACATGGAGCAGGTATTTCCACTGGGATGAGACCTTCCCTTTCCTGAAGGTCTTTACAGAGAAATCTCCTTCATAGCCCATCTGCTCGAAGGAATGATTAACCGCTTCTTTTGGAAAGAACACTTCACCTGCTTCATCATCCAGCTGAAGATGTCGATTGATGATGGCCGGAGTGATGAAAATTGTTCTCCCCTGCACTGTGGCAGACAGTGCCTTCTCCCCATCCATAATGACCTCTTGGCAGGTCTTCCAGAATTCAAGCAGATGATCCTCATATAGAGGAGGATCAATGGTTAGGGAGGTGAAGTAGTGAGACAAAGACAAGAAACGGCAAACCTCTGAGAAATGAGGATCTTTGTCAGAGCATAACAGAGCAACCTGATTGTGTTGTCTGTGTAGCTGCATGGCAAAGTGAGGATCATTTCTGTGTGGAAGGTCAGCCATTGTGAGGTAGCTCAGAGATGAAGAGAAAAGAATGGAAGTAAATTTCAGAGAGAAAGCTTTGGGTTTTAGGTATGGAAGAAAAGCAGATGATAGAAGAGGGGGAAACCGTTGGGTTTATATGAGAGAGAAGGATTTCAGATAAAGTTTAATGAAAGAGGATAAACTTTGAAATCCGTATGTCGGTCCCACCTCTGAAAAAGTAGTTTACCTTTTTGCTCAAAAAGTAGTTTTCTTGGTTCGAAAAGCTTCCGAAAGTAATTTGTCTTCGGAAGTTTGATTGAAAAAGCTTCCGAAGCTAAAGTGACTTCGGAAGAATTTTCCTGAGAGTCTTAAAGATTTATGCTTCGGAAGAGAAATAAACTTTGGATGCTTTGTATAAGAATGAACAAAGCTTCCGAAAGTAATTTTTGCTTCGGAAGGAAAAAGTCCTTAAAATGAATAAGTGTCTAAGTTGAGAATTTTAAGCTTCGGAAGATAATTTTGACTTCTTCCGAAGGTAAAATCTCTTAGACAGTCATTTATTTTGAAGACATATTTTTCTTCCGAAGGTAAAACATTATCTTCCGAAGTATCAGAAAATTTTCAAGAATCTAAGGAAAGTCTTCAAAAGAGTTTTTTCATTCAAGAAAAACATGAGCTTATGAAAGTGATGAACTAGACAACTTAGGACACACATATTTTTAAGAAGAAATAATTAGAATTAGTTTTAAGAAAAAATCTACTCAAAGTTGATCATCCCAATAGCTGATATCAGATACTTAAATCTCTGTTCATCAAAAGCTTTTGTGAACAGATCAGCATATTGTTCATCTGTGTGAACTTTGACTAGTTTAATTAACCCCTTTTCATAGTTATCTCTTATTAAATGATACCTGATGTTGATGTGTTTGGTCCTTGAGTGCTGCACAGGATTCTCAGTGATAGAGATAGCACTGTTGTTGTCTATGTGGATAGGAGTCTCTTTGAAGTTAAATCCGTAGTCTAGCATCTGATTTTGAATCCAAAGCACTTGAGCACAGCAGCTTGCAGCAGCAATGTATTCAGCCTCAGCAGTTGATGCAGACACACAGGTTTGTTTCTTGCATTGCCATGAGACAACCCTTCCACCAAGAAATTGACATCCCCCAGATGTAGACTTTGCAGTCATGTTGCAACCACCATAATCACTGTCTGTATAGGCATACAGATTGAAATTAGAATTCTTTGGATACCATAAACCAAGTGTTGAGCACCTTTGAGGTATCTTAAAATCCTTTTCACAGTGATTAAGTGAGACATCTTAGGATTAGCTTGATATCTTGCACAAATACATGTAGCAAACATGATATCAGGCCTGCTAGCTGTAAGATACATAAGAGACCCAATCATAGCCCTGTATAAGTGCTCATCTACACACTCCCCCTCAAGATCTGGACCAAGAGAGTGGTTTTCTGGCTATGGGTGTCTTAGCAGTCTTACAATCAGTCATGTTGAACCTCTTGAGTATATCTTGAACATACTTTGACTGACTTATGAAAATGCCATCTTCAACCTGCTTCACTTGAATTCCTAGAAAGAAATTAAGTTCTCCCATTGAACTCATTTCAAATCTATCTTTCATCAGCTTTTCAAAGTCTTTGCAGAGCCTTGAATTGGTTGAGCCAAAGATGATGTCATCCACATATACTTGAACTAGCAGAATGTCGTTTCCTTGTCCTTTGATGAAGAGAGTTCCATCTATAGTACCTCTCCTGTAACCATGTTTACAGAGATACTCAGACAGTGTCTCATACCACTTCCTGGGTGCCTGATGCAGCCCATAGAGAGCTTTGTCAAGCTTGCAGACATAATCAGGATGATCAGGATCTACAAAACCAGGTGGTTGTTTGACATAAACCTCCTCATCAATCACTCCATATAAGAAAGCACACTTTACATCAAGTTGGTAGACCTTGAAGTTCTTGGATGCAGCAAATGCCAGGAATATCCTAACAGCTTCTAGTCTAGCTACAGGAGCAAAGACATCAGTGTAGTCAATCCCTTCTTCTTGTGTGTATCCTTGAACAACTAGTCTAGCCTTGTTCTTGATGATGATTCCTCTATCATCCTTTTTATTCCTAAAACCCATTTGGTTCCAATGGTAGTCTTCCCATGAGGAAGAGGACAAAGGTTCCAAACTTTCTGTCTTTTGAATTGAAGCAACTCTTGTTGCATAGCTTCAACCCAACTTCCATCCTTTAGAGCCTCCTCAACTTTCTTTGGCTCTAACTGGGATAGAAAACAAGAGTGAAGACAAACATTTGCTTCATGGGTTTGCCCTCTTGTCTTTACCCCGGAGATAACATCTCCAATGATGTTTGTAGTAGGATGAGACTTGTGGATCCTTAGCTGAGGGATCACAGCAAGTTGCTGAGATAGATCCAAATTTGAGAAATTTAGATCTGGTCTTGAAGATTGATCCTCCACATTATCACACTTATCAAGATTAACTTGATCCAATGAGTGTGTGACATCATTGATGTTATCATCTATGGTATAGTTATTAGCATCAAGAGATTCTTGATCACTTTCACCATCACCATTGTTATCTTCTGCAATTGAGATGTCTTTATCTGGTTGAGAGGCCTCTGAACTGGAATTTGAAGGCATGCCAGATGTATCAGCTGGATTTATCATTGTTGTGCTGATAGAAACCTCATTTGCCGAAGTAGTTCCAACTGGAGCTGAAGGTCTTCCAAGCTCAAATCTTGGATCAGGATCACCTGTATTTAAATTTTCTGCAGATCCTGAAACATGCTCACAAGATTTATTAAAACAGTTGGTAACTAAATCAAGATCAAATAGCCAATCCGGACCAGAACCAGCCACACTGGGAGTGTGCTCATTGAAAGTCACATTGGCTGACTCCTCAATGATTCTAGTTCTGAGATTGTATACTCTATAAGCTTTAGCTTGAGAAGAGTATCCAATGAAGTGTCCATCGTCTGATTTCTCAGCAAACTTGGCAACTTGATCTTTGGTATTCAAGATGGTGCAGGGACATCCAAATGACCTGAGAAAACCAATGAAAGGTTTCCTCTTGTGCCAAAGTTCATAAGGAGTCTTACCATGTGTCTTAACTACTAAGACTCTGTTTTGCACATAGCAGGCAGTATTAACTGCCTCTGCCCAGAAGGTGATAGGCAGTTTAGAGTCAGACAACATAGTTCTTGCAGCTTCAATAAGTGTCCTGTTTCTCCTCTCAGCAACTCCGTTTTGCTGAGGAGTCCTGGGAGCACTGTATTGTCTTGTAATACCCTTGTCATCACAAAGTATCAAGGATTTGGTTCTTGAATTCAGTTCCTTGATCACATCTTATGGTTTTGACCTTGTGATCACATTGATTCTCAATCTTTAAGATGAAATTCTTTAGAATCTCAGGAGTCTCATCTTTAGTTCTAAGAAAGAAAACCCAAGTGAATCTTGTAAAATCATCTGTGATCACTAGACAGTATAAGGTCCTTCCTAAACTCATTACACTGGTGGGGCCAAAGATCCATATGTAATAAGTGTAGGGGAGTAGTGATGGAGTTCTTTTCCTTAGGCTTGTGAGATACCTTGTGTTGCTTCCCTTTCAGGCATGCAACACAATGATCATCACTTGTAAACTCTTTCTTTGGCATTCCAGTTACCAGATCATGTTTAATTAATTTATTCATATTCTTAAAGTTTACATGGCACATTCTTTTATGCCATAGGAAAGACTCATCACTATTTGCTTTAGATAGAAAGCATGAAACTTCTCCAGAGGGAGATGTTTCTTGCAAATCCATCTTGTACATGTTCCCTTTCCTGGGGGCTCTGAGCAGAATATGCTCATGAGGAATGACCACTCCAGGTTTGAGAACAATGCACTCATGCTCAGTGAAGAGCATGTTATGACTCTGATCACAAAATTGAGATACACTCAGAAGATTGTACCCAAGCTCCTTAACAAAATTTACCTTCTCAATGCTGAGCTTACCATTTGTGACCTTGCCCCTTCCATAAATGTAACCACCTTCATTTCCTCCAAAAGCAACTGGTCCTCCATCAATTCTCTCAAAATTATGAAGTAAAGACCTATCGCCTGTCATGTGCCTGGAACAGCCACTGTCAATTATCCAGACATTCTTGTTTGTCTTGAGCTGTTCCTGCACAAAGAAAATGATTAGTTACATTTGGAAACCCAAGCCTTACTTGTCTTGGGTTCAGTAAGTGTAATAGAAGGTAATGCAACAGTAATAGATCCTATGGTTGTACAGAGGGGATCTTCGGCTGTTGTTGATGGAGAAACCTCAGTCATTTGGTCTTTCTTAGACTTCCACACCACCTTTGGAGTCTTGGACTTGACCTTCAAACCTTAGAAGCTTTTGGAGCTTCACAAGTTTTAATGACTGATACTTCGGAAGAATCTACAGTCACTGCAGTAGACTTTAGTACTTCGGAAGAACTCCTTTCTTCCGAGACCAACTTTGCTTCCGAAGGTAATTTTCCATTTACCTTCTTCTTTGATTTGGAGCTTCCGAGGGAAACAGACTTTCCTTCCGAAGCTTGAGACTTCTTGAGATTCTTTGAAGTCTTTGTATTGGTCATGTGGATAGTACTTTTAGGATTGTATGGACAATCCTTGGCAATATGAGAAGTACTTTCACACATAACACACAGCATTTCTTCTTCAAAGAAATCTCCTTTTGAGAGCAAGACTGGCCTTGGTCACATCCCTTTTTCACCTTCATCTTGGTAGATTCAGATACAGTTTCCTTGGGCTGTGAACTGTTTTTGGAATTTGATGGTCCAGGCTGTGCAGCAGTGGTACACAGCAGCTCAGTCTTCTTCTTTGTACTGAGATGATTTGAACATGAACCAGAACTCTTAGATAAGAGGCTTTGGTGGATGTCTTCAGTCCTTATTGCTTTGAAGCCTGCAGAGATAAACACTTGTTTCTGCTTAGCATCAAAGGTAGCCTTGATTTCTTGCCTTCTTTGCTTTCCTTTTGCTCTTCCTGATCAGGTTCTTTCTCTTGGACTTGGTCATCACAGTTAATTTCTTCTCCTCAGAAGGATAGTGGCCCTTGGAGGAATCCTCTTCTTCACTCTTCTCAGAGGGATTCCTCACTATCACTTCTTCATCATCCTCACTTACTGGATCTATGAGAGGAAGCTCATCTTCACAAGTTCCACACCTAGGAGATCTTACAGACAAGATTGTGTGTGGAGGAGCTATCTCATTTGATCCCAGTCCCTGTCTATTTTGATAACAAACCTTATTGTGTAGGGATGAGGATATCATGTTCTTGAAGGTCTCTTCTTCAAGAACACTTTTCTCTGCCAGGGCTTTGCTGATCACAAGCTCAGCCTGGCACTTAGTCAACTTAGTGATGAGATCTTGGATCTGAGTTCTAAAATCTGTTTGTTCATGTTTTAGTACTGAAATAGTTTTCTCCAAGTCTTCTATCTTTAACTTGTAATCATTTTCAGATTTTCTAAAGTCAGATTTCAATATGTTTAATGACTCAAGATCAGATCTCATCTCTAGGTTGTAGGACCTGTATCTATTTACTTTAGCAATGCATTCAGGGGAGCAAAGATGTTCTAATACCTTGGCTTCATCATGATCAGCCATCAATGCTTGGTTTGGAGAAGCATCCTCCACCTGAAAACTCCAGTCAAATCCTCCCTCTTCAACAGCAACCGCAGCATGTTGCTTTGTCTTCTCAGCCTGAGGGTATTGTTGGTGAAGTTTGGTCTGAGTTGTGTTTGACCCCCATTTGCTCTGGGTGCCTTACACTCCCTGGCGAAGTGACCCATAAGGTTACAATTGTAACACTTAACTTTGCTTTTATCCAGGCCAAACTTTCCACTGGTAGCATTGCTTGGAAATTTTCTTCCTGTCCTCTTGTAGAACTTCTTGGCTCTGTGAGTGAGAAGAGCCATCTGCTGAACTATCTCCATGTATTCCAGGTCATCTGGATGGATACAGTCTAGATCTTCAAGAGTGAAGAGATAATTTCCACAGCTTTCATCTGCAGACACAAAGGCTTGCGAAGAACTTGTCTCTTGGAATGGACTCCCTTGAGTAAAGTTCTCCCTTGGTGTCTCCGGAAGGTGATGAAAGGACCCTTTTGTGAGTTGTCAGGGTAGCATAGGAGATGATGTTGGGGTTCTATGCTGTCCCTTTCAGCCACATGAAGGGCTGAACCCATTTGATTGTTAGAGTTGCCAGATGAACCTTGTAAGTTCATCTCCATCTGGTATCCACTGAGAATCCCATATAACTCTGTCAGAGTAAGAGTTTTAAGGTTCTCAGTCCTCTTGATTACCACACAATAGTGTGTCCATTGCCTAGGAAGTGAGGACATGAACTTCCTTACAATGTCTCTGTTCTCAAGAGGAACTCCTCCATCCACAAGGGTATCCACAATCTCAACATACCTGAAGTATTGTTGGGTCATGGTTTCACCTGTTTTAAAGGTGAAATTTTCAAACTGCTGCTTCAGAAGATCTTTCTTGTTCTCCTTGGCTTCAGAGGAGCCTTCATACATCAGCTTCAGTGCATCCCACAGCTGTTTAGCTGTTTTGCACTTCTTAAACCTCTGTACACAGAGTTTGGATAGCAGTCTGAAGAGCAGTCATGGCCTTCCTGTCAATCTCTACTCTTTTCCTATCTTCATCTGAGTAGTTGGCCACATCTTTAGGAATCATACCAGCACCGGTAGCAGAGGGGGTGCTAGGTATGAAAGGTCCATATTCAACAGATTCCCACATTCTTGAGTCAAGAGACCTGATGAAGCCTTCCATCCTCATGCACCAGGTGTCGAAGTCATCAAGAGTGATCAATGGGGATTTGTTCATGGTTCCAGTCTCCATATCAGTCTTTGAGATGGAAGCCATTTGAAAAGGTTTAGTTTTTGTGTGTGTGAGGGATCTTAAGATGGTTAGATCTTATATCACGAGCCTGAGCTGCTCTGATACCAATTGCAGGATCGTTCAAGGGCTTGAACACAATTACAACACAACAACACAATGAGGAGATTAACTAAATCTTAATCAAACAGTGAACTAGGTAACCAAAGGTGATGCAGAGAACACAAGTAAAGCAAAGACAGAACAAGAAAGTATAGTTTTCAAGGGAGCAGTATATTGCTTTCTCAAGTTCTTTTACAAGTGTTACAACATATGAAAGATACAAGAACTTGGAATACTTATACTACAACTACTACAGCCGGCTATACTATGAAAGCCAGCTGGATACAATTGACTAGACACTAACAAAATCAATTGTAGGATCAAAAGGCATATCTGCCTTTTGACCTTGTGACTATGACATGCCATAGCTCACATCCTTATACATTACAAAAAGGATAAAGTACATAAAGTAGAAAGTCTCAGACACAAGACCTCAATGTACAGTTACCAAAAGCATGGACCTTTTCACCAACTCTTGTAAGTTGGTGACTTATCAGAGACGCAGCGGAAAAGGTGCTTTATGGAACAGTACATCAGATAAAGCATGTGTACTAAAAGTCTTCGGAAGAAATCTGTCTTCATAGGTTGAAGCTTCGGAAGACTTTGTCTCTTCAAGCTTCGGAAGACTTCATGTTAGGCTTCGGAAGATATTGGTCTTGGCTTCGGAAGAAATTACACTTAGAGTATTTTCTAATGCTTTGTGTAATTCTTCCGAAGCATTCTTCACTTCAGTACTTAGTGCATGTTGCTGAAACACTTAGGCAGTTTTGGGTTGCATCAGACTTCAGGAATCCTTACACCCTTGTGTGGTACTGTGGACTTCAGCCTCAGACAATGTCCATCATCAGCATTGCCTCTAGGGAGGTCTTAGCAATGTTACCAGCCTCACTCGGTCATTGCTTAGTCAAGGAGGTGGCAGCCTCACTGATATCTAAGCTCCTTCTCTGCTCTACACCAGGAGATAGATTGGGAACCCCCTGTGCTTGTGGGTTCTCAGGTGCACTTGTTCCTCCCCCTCAATTTGTGAGGTATTCCCTAATACGTGTTTTCTTCTGGGGAGGAGGTGAGGATGCAATTGAGTCAGCAACTTGAGCACTATTAAAGTTTGGGCTGTGAGGGGCGGTTTGTTTGGGGTAACGGGTTAGAAGCAGTGTGCACCTGGGTGATGGTGCTCTTCAATGGCAATCTCCTCAATGAGGAAGATCCCAGATACTTAGTGCCCCTTGGTTGCTGCAGGCTCCTGTTGAGAAGGAAAGATAAGCCTGAAAGCGAGGCTGAAGCTGGCGGCTGTGATGGAGGATTCTGTATCCATAGGGTGTTTGGACAGTGGATATAACCTGCGTTTGTTGTGCAGGAGCATCCTCAGGGGACTCAATTCCCTGAGTAGCCTTTTGGGTTTCTTTTGTGGGTTTTGGTGGGGAATTGGATTTGGAGGTGGTGCTTGGGTTCCAGCTGCGTGGTTTTCGCAGCTTGGCACCAGTTTGAGTGTCCGGTCGGAGTTGTGCCGGGAGTATACTTCGGGCAAAACAGCCGTAGCAGGGACTCCCAAGCCAACAAGTCCCTCAGCATTAAGCTGGTCTATTATAATGGCCATTATGAACCGTGGATAGAGTATCCAACGTTGGCAGTTAGTTTTTTGAGCCATATCTTTGAGCTCTGAAAATATTAATTCTGAAAAGTCAGTGGTTGTTGCTCAAGGATAGAATACATTACCTGCTGCCATTTGGTGACATTTGATCCAAGACGATGTCTTAGGGGCCAAACATACATTGACCATGTGAAAGATCAGGCTCTCGCGTCATTAAAGTGTTTCTTCATGATGGTGGTGGCACTGAGATCACCTTGATATCCATGCTGAGCAAATGAAGATCTATGTGCCCTTCGGATATCCAGCAGGAGAAGTAGCATCACTCAGTTGAAGAATTTTACGGATTGTTGCAGGAGTAATCACTACTTCTTTGTGTTGACGACTGACCGGAGGGATCGTGTGTTGCTCTCCTCAGTTGCATTAACGTTCATCCAAAATTGGTTCAGGATTCGTTGTAAAACGGGGTTCAGAGGAATGCCTTGTTGTATTGGGACTGAACCATAAGATCGATAGCAGTATCGAACTTAGTCCAGATCGGCGATTTTGTGAGGTAGGCAACACAGTTTGTCGCGGTTTAATTTGCATAGACGCCATGGAAATTTTTGAGAGGAACGTTAGGTTTGAAGAAGATAAAGCATGGAGAGCTCGGTTAAGGTTATTTATAGGGTACGGGTGAGGAAACGACTGAAGGATGTGGTGTTAGTCATCAGCTGTTGTAAACAACTGAAGACTTGGTATTGGTCATCAGTAGTTATAAACTACTGAAGACGTGGTTTTGCTTCAGTTGTTTAAAATGACAGCAGTGGTACAACCTGAGGAGAAAGTTCTCTTCAGCTGTTTTCGTCAATTCTTAGCTTTTCAGCTGTTTCAAACTGTCCTCAACACATTCATCAGTCTTTATGGCTGATTTCAGTTGTTTCATAGGACATCAGTACTTATCTGTTTTTACTGATTTCAGTAGTATGACTGCATCAGTTTGTAACTACTTCAGTAGTTTAGAGCAGATGAAGTACTTCAGTACTTGTGAGAACTTTTAGCCTTCAGTAGTTATAAAAACTACTGAGGTTAAAGAGCTCATCAGTACTTATATGTGACAGGCACTCATGATCATCAATATGAATTACTGAGATCATCAGTAGTTGTCACCTATTCTAGCTGCAGCATACCAAGCCTTAACACCAGGTTTTGGAAAGTTGAACTATCCAAAGGCTTAGTAAAAATGTCTGCAAGCTCATCAGCACTGGCACAAACTTAGGATCAATCAGACCTTTTTCAAAACAATCCCTTATAAATGATGTCTGATCTCTATATGTTTGGTCCTAGAGTGCTGGACTGGATTTTTGACAATGCAAAGAGCTGAAGCACTATCCATTAACAATGGAGTCTTAGTCTCTGTAATGCCATAATCCAAAAGTTGGTTTTGAAGCCAGAGTACCTGAGATGTACAGCTTGCAGCAGCAATGTACTCTGCTTCCGCAGTGGATGTAGCAACTGAGGTCTGTTTCTTGCTCTGCCAAGAAATCAAGCAGTTGCCTAGGAATTGACATCCACCAGAAGTTGATTTCCTGGTCACTTACACCCTGCATAGTCACTGTCAGAAAAAGCAACTAATTTACCAGATGTCTGGTAGAATACCATAAACCTAGAGATGGAGTGCCTTGCAGATATCTAAAGATCCTCTTGACTGCAATCAGATGAGACTCTTTAGGTGCAGCCTGAAATCTAGCACAAACACATGTAGCAAACATAATATCTGGTCTAGAAGCTGTTAAATACATCAAGGACCCAATCATACATCTGTAAAGTGTTTCATCAACCACTTTACCTTTCTGATCTGAGTCCAGTTGTGTGGTGCTGCTCATGGGAGTAGAACAGGGCTTACAGTTTTGTAAATCAAACTTTTGCAAAAGATCTTTTGTATATTTGGATTGATGAATAAAAATTCCATCAGCCTTTTGTTTGATTTGCAACCCCAGAAAGAACTGTAATTCTCCCATGGCACTCATTTCAAACTTCTGTTGCATCAACTTTGTAAAGGCATCACACAACTTTGGATCAGAGGATGCAAAAATGATATCATCTACATAAATTTGAACAAGTAGATTATGCTGCCCAGCTTTCTTAATAAATAAAGTCTTGTCTATGGAGCCTCTAGTGAAATTGTTTTCCAGAAGAAAGTTTGATAATGTCTCATACCAGGCTCTGGGCTTGTTTTAACCCATAAAGAGCTTTATCAAGCTTATACACCAATTAGGATGTTTATTGTCCTCAAAGCCTGGAGGTTGACATACATAAACCTCTTCTTTAACTTTTCCATACAAAAATGCACTTTTGACATCCATTTGAAAGACTTTAAGTTTTTGATAAGCAGCATAAGCTAAAAACAATCGAATTGCTTCCAGTCTGGCTACAGGGGCAAAGGTTTCATCATAATCAATACCTTCTTCTTGTGCAAACCCCTGAACAACCAGTCTGGCCTTGTTCTTAACAATAAGCCCATTTTCATCAGTTTTGTTCCTAAACACCCATTTAGTGCCTATTGCACACTTACCTGGAGGTAGAGGAACCAGTTCCCACACTTGCTGTTTCTTGAACTGAAGAAGCTCAAGCTGCATGGCATCAACCCATCCATTGTCCTTTAAAGCAATGTGATAATTCTTTGGCTCTTGCTGACTGATGAAGAGAGCATAGAAGCAGAATTTGACAATTGACTTCTTGTTGATACTCCAGCAGTGATATCACCAATGATTTGAGACATGGGGTGATTCTTCAGATCTTGATACACAATGAGATCTGTGCAAGTGTTTGTAGCCGGTTCAGCAGCAACAGATGGTGATGGTGAATCATTTCCTTGAAACCAATCAGTGGATGGTAATTCAAAGGAAGTTGAATTCGAAGAAATCTCATCAGCATTTGTTGTGGATGGTGCTACTGGCGCTACAGGAACATCAGGTCTAGTTGAATCAGGCAGCTGATCACTAAACCTGAAGAGGTGAGTACTGCAATCATCATCATCATCAGCAGTACCACCAGGTGGTGAACTGTTGACAGGAGCAACAGCAGGAGTTTGATAGGGAACATATTGCAGTATGTCCAATCAAATAACTCCACAGGACTTTGTGGAATCTTGTCCTTTGGAGATTCATTAAACTTAACATGTAGAGTTTCTTCAACCATCTTTGTTCTGCAGTTGAAGACTCTGTATGCTTTGCAAGTAGATGAATAACCAACAAAGTATCCTGCATCCACCTTAGGATCAAATTTGTGGAGTTGATCCTTTGTGTTGAGAATAAAACAGGGACACCCAAATGCTTTGAAAAATGAAATCAGAGGAGCCAAATGATGGAGAACTTCATATGGAGTCTTCATCAACCTCTGATTTACTAAAACTCTATTTTGCACATAACAAGCTGTGTTGACAGCTTCGGCCCAAAAGGTCAATGGCAAACCTGAGTCAGCCAGCATGGACCTTGCAGCTTCAATGAGGGTCCTGTTCTTTCTCTCCACTACTCCATTTTGTTCCGGAGTCCTTGGAATGCTGAACTGCCTTTTGATTCCCTTTGAGAGATAGAAGTCATCAAGTGTATGATTTCTGAACTCAGTTCCATTATCACTCCTAATACACTTGACTGGAAGGGAATACTGCTTCTCAATGTACAGCACAAAGTGGATAATCTTCTGAGCAGCCTCATCCTTTGAATGTAGAAAGAAAGTCCATACAAATCTGGAGTAATCATCCACAATTACCAGACAGTATTTCTTCTTTGCCATGCTCATTACTCTCACAGGACCAAATAGATCCATATGCAGTAATTGCAAGCAGGCAGTGGACTTGGACACTTCAATAGGAGGAAATGAGACCTTGTGCTGTTTTCCTTTTAAACAAGCAGTGCAAGTTTCATCACAGTGGAACTCCTTTATTGGTAAGCCTCTGACTAAACTATTGTGGCTAAGCTGATTCATGTTTTTGAGATTAACATGACCAAGCCTCCTGTGCCATAGTTTAGATTCTTGAAAAGAGGCTTTGGAAAATAGGCAAGGATTGCCTTTGAGATCTATCTTCTTAGAGAGATCTAAGGCATACACTCTTCCTGTCCTGTTGGCTTTCAGGAGAGTGTGATCATCCAACACCTTGTCAATCAAGGCAAAACTTTGGATGACAGAATCCTACAGTTTTGACTTGTGAAAAGGGCAACATGGCCTTTATCACACATTTGACTGACACTCAAGAGGTTGTACTTGAGATTTTCCACATGATTAACATCATCAAATTTGATTTCTCCATTGGAGACAAAGCCCTTACCGATGATGTAACCCCTAGCATCATTGCCAAAAGAGACAAATCCCTTCTTTCCTTGAGAGTAGTCATGAAGAAGAGAGATGTTCCCAGTCATGTGCATGGATCCCCCACTGTCTACATACCAGATGCTATTTGGCATGTTGAAGAACCCTGCAATAATAAACAATCAGTTAGTTTTAGAGACCCAAACCTTTTTGGTTTTGGGCCTGGTCTCATCAATAGATGGTAAACTAGCATGTTTATTTGTAACAACAGCCTGAGAGGAAGAAGATGGTGCAGAAGAGGAGTCCTTTGGCTTAGACCTCCTTTTCTGTGGTTTCAACATAGGAGAATCTAGTTGGTTAACTCTACCCAACAGATGTTGTACCATCATCACCAGCTGTGTCTGATTTTGTGATAAAGCTTTCAGCTCATCAGACACATTGCTAGTGGAGTTAGATAAGGTCCTATGTTGCACCTTCTTCTTTTGAGCACCCTCAGCTGTCACCTGTTTAACTCCTTCCTTTTTGGATTGCTTTAAGGACTTAAGGGTTACAGGATTTGATGTTGCTGATACAAATGTGGTCTCAAACTCAGTTTTCATTTTTACCATTTTCTCATTAATTTCTTCCTTTTGTTTGAGTTTGGAACCTCTTTTGTACCAACAATCATCTGTAAGATGATTGAACAAACCACATACTTCACATGGTTTCTTCTTCATCTTAGGTTGATCATCAACTAAAGATGGTGAAGCAACAGAAGACTTGTTCTTCAATGCTTTGGAAGCATTGGTTGCTTTCTTGACAGCATCTTTAGTAGTCTTCAAACTCTTTCTACTGCCAGTTTTCTTCTCTTCAGTACTGACAGCAGTTGAAGTTTGAACTTCAGGAGTTGAATCCTGCTCTCCAGTCCTTTCAGGACCTTCAGGATTGACTCCTGAGTTGATCAACTTATTGATCATGTGAATGTCAGCATTTGGACCATCAACATCAGCTGATAGGTTCAAAGAGGACTTGATACTGACTGCTACTTCTGATTGTGCTGTATCAGAAGGTAGATCACATGACTTGATGGATTGGTTATCACTCTCACCATCAGAGATCTACCTCTGCTCTTGGGGTAAAATCTGTAGGTGGAGCAGTGTGATTGTAACCAATTCCAAACTTCACATTTGAAGCAGATTGCTTACTAAGAAGCATTTCAAAACCTTTGCATGATTGTACCCATCTATCACACTCGACCTGGGTAACTGCAAGGGTTTCTTTGAGATCTTTGTACTTCTCTAAAAGTACATCTTCTCTAGCCTTATCATCAATTATTTTGCAATTCAGTTTATAAACCTCATCATTTTTATCTTTGAGCACAAACTCAAACTCAGCTTTGTTTTGGAAATTACTTGTTCTAGCTCAATGTTCTTATTAATTAAAGCTACATTTGCTTCTCTAATGGAAGCAAATGCTGCTATGCATTGTTCAGAACATAATTTGGCTTTTGCCTCAGAGGATACCTGTGATACCTGAGGTGTAGAGGCATTGGAAGATGAAGTATCAGCAGACTCCAAAGCCATAAGAGCTAGATTCCCAAAGGGACTGTCACCACCATGTTGACCAGCACCTGAGAACAGTTGATCATGACCAGACAAGTCATCTGGTAAACTGCTCCAGTCAACAACTCCTGGGGTGAAGAAGCTGTTTTTGAGATGAAGTTGTTGATGAGATAGGGAAGGCTGAGGTTCTGGTAATGCATGAGGTTGTGGTGTCATAGGAACTTGAACTTGACTTGACTGTGGCATGTAATAACAAGGTACTGATAAGGCATTTGACCCTGAGGAACAAAATATGCCGGAGATTGTTGTTGAGGATGATGACTAGATGTGACAGGATGTTGCCCTCTGTTTTGTTGACTGTTGCCAGGAAAAGTCACAAAGGGTGCAGTAGAGTTTGATCCAGTTGATCTACACTCTCTTGCAAAGTGTCCAAGCCGTTGGCATTTGTGACACCTCAACTTGCTCTTGTCAAAACCAACTTTGGTTTTGCCAGAGAGTCCTGGGAATTTTCTTCCAGTTCTTTTGTAGAACTTCTGAGATCTGATATTTATCAAGGCCATTTGGCTCAAAATATCCATCTCTTCTAAGTCATCATCAGCAATCCCCTTGAGATCATCCATAATGAAACATAATTGTCATTATTACTCCAGTAAACTGACCATCAACACTTACAAATGCAGAATTAGAAGTGCTCGAAGAGAAATTAATATGCTCATCATACTGGCATTCAGATGCAGCATATTCTGACTCATGACCCACCAGGCAGTGTTGCCTTGTATAAAGTCTTCAGTGAGCTTTCCAGATGAAGACAGCTTTCTCTTCTGTTCTATCTCTCTCTCAAAAGTGAGCAATTTCCCATGGAGTTGGGTGAGAGATAGTTTGTCCAAACTTGCACTGGAGCGTAGGACAATAGTATATGTGTCCCATCTCTCAGGCAGTGATCTGAGAAATCTGTTATTCATCTGAATATTGGTGTATTCAAGTTTGACCATTTTTAGTTCAGAGATCAAACAAGAAAACCGCTCATATTGTTGAGTCAGTGTCTCACCCTTTCTATGAGAGAATGTCTCATATTGTTGGGCAAGAATTTCTCTATTATTTGCCAAGACCTCATCTGTTCCTCCAAATTGTTCTTTCAAAGCAATCCAGAGGTCATGGGCAGTTTCATGATGCATTAGCCCAGAATAGATTTCATTGGGCAAAGCCATGGCCAGAATTCCATGGGCTTTTGCATCAATCTCAAGCAACTTTTTATCCTCATCTGAGTATTGCTCCCTCCTCTTCGGAACCATTTGATTGGTTTCCGGGTTATTCACCATAGGCTTGTGTGGACCATGTACCACTGATGTCCAACACCCTGCGCTGTTAACAGACAGGTGATGGAGCATACGTCTTTGCCATATGTTATACTCATTCCTAACCAGCATAGGAGGCTTGGTTGAGGAACCAGTATTGTGAGGATCATTGGAGGGAGTGGTCATTTTCAGTTCAAAAACAGTTTAGTTCAAGTTTAAAAAGTTTTAGACAAACCACAACAAACTCAATGAGAACCAAGAAAAGATCTCAGGATGAATGAGCAGAAATACAGAAAATTCAATCTCTATAACCGTTTCTTGCAAAAACAAAAGCTAATTCAATCAAACTTGGATCTTGAATAGCAGTTTCAATGATCAATTATTAGATCGATCAATGATTAACCTGCTCTGATACCATTTGACAGGATCAGTGATCACAAGTTTGATGTATCAGAATATAAAGCAGCGGAATACAAACACGAATTAGACAAATTGTAGCAAGCAACAATATATGTAAGCATTAAGATCGCATACGGTTATAGGGAGAATATGTATTTCTGATTTCTAGGAATGTTTATAGATGTAGAATATTTCTAATCGAATCAATCATTCATTCCATTCATTCTCATTCATTCAATGATTACAATAGGTTGTCACTCCTTATATAGAGTGCAACAGTCACTGCTGTTATCACGGAAAGTGACAACTGGCAGATCCAATACAGAAATAACTAATTCTTAACAAACTACTGAAATGTTCACAACTACTGAGAACATATCAGCAAGTTAAGTACAAAATATAAAACTACTGAAACTACAACGACTGAAGAACAAGCTCTTCAGTCGTTTTACAAAACTACTGAAACAAAGAAAATAAAACTACTGATATCACAACTACTGAAGAAGTACTCTTCAGCAGTTGTGACAAACTACTGAGGCTTCAGTACTTGATCTTCAGACTTTGACCTTCAGGCGTTTCATCAGCTGATGACTTCAGTAGATATCATCAGCTGATGTCTTCAGTCTTTGTCTTCAGACTTTGTACATCAGTTGTTGATCTTCAGCACTTGTGAACTCTTCAGCTGTTGTACTTCAGTACTTTGGTCTTTCAGCTTCAGCACTTGTGTTCTTCAGCTGTTGTACTTCAGCACTTTGGTTCTTCAGCTGTTAAGGTCTTCAGCACTTGATCTTCAGCTGTTGAAGTCTTCAGCACTTGTCAAACTACTGATGAGGCTTTCAGCAGTTGTTGTGATACCGTGTGGGACTTAGAGGTTTTCTGATCTTGGCTCATTGGTTCTTTTGGTCCAACACTTCCCTCAAACCCAACTACAGCCGTTCGGGTTTGCCAAGACCAGAGCAAAGTGTTACAACTGTAACCAAGTTCTTTTGCAAGGGAATGCAAGGCTCCCAAGACCATCCGGGAACCCCACAGGCCTCCCACTCCCTCAACCTCAAAGCCCACTAAGAATCACTGAGACCGGCGCATGGCTCAAGAAGTTTGACTGTAGCTTCATGGTTAACCGGCTGAGTGACTCCTGCTCAAGCTCTCATGGCCGGAAACCAGATGATGCCCAGGTATATGAAACATCTCTGCACCCAGACTGGTATAAGCTAAAGTTAAACCCTATAGGATTACAATATGGAAAATCAGATCTGAACATTGGTCTTTAAATCTTCCTAAAACTGAATTTGTAAAAGACTAATAGACTATCAGAAGAAATTGAGGCGTGGAGAAAACTGTATCTCTTTTAAACATGAAGACACCAACTACCACAAGGACTCAAATCAAGGATCTGATACCAAATTGTCTGAGGCTCAAGCCCCCAGCTTGTCACTACTAAGGCTCAGGCAGAAATCATTGCTATCTCTGAAAGAAAACTTCCAGCTGATTGCTCATCCTCCCATTCCAAACTCTGTTATCAGAACAAAAGGTTGGAACCATGAAATGCTCCACCACACTCCTATAGTGCATCAGAACATCCTAGGTGTGTTACTGAAGAGCAAGAGTTTCTAAACTGCGACCCTTTCTTTTAGAGTTAAAGGAGAGGCAACCAAATAGTGGCCACCACAGGGAAGGAACAGGTAGATGAACCTTCGCGTCCTGTGATGATCAAACCCAACTACCAAAGCCCGAAGAAGCAGAGCCAACTGTTAGGAGAACTGCTAAGAAAGTGGTTGAATCCAAACTGAAAATTGACCCCAAACAAAAGGGTGTCTTTGTTTCAGCTGGTTTTTCAAGTGTTGGGTACTCTGATTCAGGAAAGGAATGTAATACCAGCATTCCTGTCCTACCAAAGCATCAGAAGTTAAAGGGAAAGTTGCTGACAAAGAAAAGAATTACTTCCCCAAAAGACTAACATTGCATGCGTCATGTGTGGCCTGCAAATCATATGGCAAAAGATTGTTTCTACAATCCTGCAAGCACACATTATGCAAATAATGTTAGGAAAGAAGGATCAGGAAAGGTTTCACATTTGGACCTTTCCATACGGTTCAAGAGTTGAAGAAGGGAAAGCTAGTTTCCAAAGCCAAGTTGCTTTCGAAGAAACTCCTTCTTCCGAAGGGAAAATGGCTTCGGAAGCAAAAGCTACTAAGGTTCGGAAGAACAAAGAAAGCTCCCTTGAAACCATCCCAGAAGAAGACTACTTCAGAAGAAAAGGTGGTGAGGACTTCTTCCGAAAAGAAAGAATCTTCAGAAGAAGACCATGCTGCAAAAGCTTCAACAACTCATCCTCCAAGATCAGCCAAAGGGTGGACTGGAAGATCAAGGAAGATGTTGCAGCCCAAACCTCTTCCTCAAAGACCTCTGTTGAACCCCCATGCATATCATTTGGTTCACTCATGTCATTATCTTTGGAAGAACCCAAGACAAATAAAGCTTGGGTTTCCAACAAAACTGATTCTCATCTTATGTGCAGGAACATCTATTTGACAAGAACAACAATGTATGGATTGTAGATAGTGGATGCTCCAGGCACATGACAGGGAACAGACATCTCCTTCCTCACAATTTCAATATTATGATGGAGGTCCTGTCCAGTTTGAGGTGAGGCCGGAGGATATATTTCTGGTAGAGGGAGTATATCCAATGGTATGTTTAACCGTTGACAAAGTTAACTTTGTCAAACAGCTTGAACACAATGTGTTAAGTGTTTCTCAATTCTGTGATCAAAAGCACCAAATGCTTTTCACAGAACATGAGTGCATTATCCTCAAACCAGGGATGACAATTCCTTCGGGAATTGGTGCTTCTTAGATCTCCCAGGAAAGGGGATATGTACAAGCTGGATATGAACAATGCTTCCCTAATGGGTGAAGTATCATGCTTTCTTTCCAAAGCTGATAGTGATGATTCAACACTGTGGCATAAACGTATGTGTCATGTGAATTTTAAGACAATGAATAAATTGGCTAAAAATAACTTGGTTCACGGTTTGCCTAAAAGGAGTTTTTCTGCAAAGACAACTGTGTTGCATGCCTGAAAGGGAAACAACATAGGACATCTCATAATTCAAATGGTTAACTCTATCACTACTCCATTACACTTATTGCACATGGATCTTTTTGGTCCCACAAGTATAATGAGCATTGGAAGGAAATCATATTGCCTTGTGATAGTTGATGACTTTACAAGATTCACAGGTATTCTTTTTAAGAATTAAAGATGAAACTGCTGAAACATTAAAATCTTTTATTCTTAAAATAGAAAATCAAATTGATCACAAGGTTAAAATATTTAGATGTGATCAAGGGACTGATTTAAGAACTTTGTTCTTGACTCATTCTGTAACTCAAAAGGATTGCCAGACAATATAGTGCTCCCAGAACTCCTCAACAAAACGGTGTTGCTGAGAGGAGGAATAGGACATTTATTGAGGCTTCTCGAACTATGTTAGCTGATTCAAAGCTACCTCTAACATTCTAGGCAGAGGCAGTCAGCACTGCATGCTATGTGCAGAACAGAGTTCTTGTAACTCCTAAGGTAACACAATGAGAGTAGACCTAGAGGTTGCTAGACCACAATTGATATGTCGGTAGATTCAACACAATAGATGATTAGACCGGACTGGTGATCTCAAGATCAAACTAAACTGTTCAACTGACTGTGGGCTTCCATCTTATCACTGGTTAACACAATCAATAATATTCCAATAAGGGGTAATGAGCATGTAAACGCCACAAATGTGTGCGGTTGACCATAAATAGAGCAAAGCACGAAAAAAAAATGAAAGAAAAATGCTATCAAGCTAATGACCTATGTTGTTAGTGCATTTGGTGCAAAATAAAAGCTGCTCTAACAAGGAGATAGGTTGTGTGCCTCTCTGCTGTGCGATGGCACTGACCCGAGGATAAGCATAACCTAGATATTCTAGAATTCATTGTTGTTTCCCGCCTCTTTGTTGTGCGATGGCACTGACCTGAGGACTGGTTTCTCTATGAAAGATCTAAGAATAGTCTCTTCTTGTAACAATACCCGTAGACCGCTCAAAAGCTCCTGAGGGATGTTGATTACCATATAAGTGTGGGATCCACAAATGTTCGTTGAATTAAATAAACCAAAAACAATCACCGGTTTGAGTCAAGAGTCTGTGTATGGATTTAAATGGACAAACATATTGACAATCATAGTGGCTGCAATTCTTGAAAGTTCAAATCAATATGGTAATCTAAGAGTTCCAGTATGATTCCCTAAAGCTGCTGATGACTCTGGATGAACACCAAGAATTGAGCATCGAAAGAGTTTGATAACAAGTCCCAAATGATTTGATGTTCCTGTATGATTCCAAAATTGAATTGGTCCAGGTGTGGTCAATCTAAGTTGAAGCCTTCGATTCCGAAATCAAATCCCGTAGATTTCCATCTTAGGGTTTTATCTCTCACAAAAAGTCCAAAAACAAATTTTATCTGTGTATTTAGGTTAAGTTTCTAGTTTAATCTTTTAGTGTATGTGTCTGTCGGACTACATCAGGAAAATCAAAATGGAATTAACTCACCTAAAAGGGTCATGTCTGAGATGGCCACATGGTTTTCAAAGTTCAAAGAGTCACGTCAGAGGTGACAACGTGTTTTAAAAAAGTCACGTCTGAGGTGACTGATTTGGTTAAAAGCTTATAATGTTATTGTCAAAAGTTAAAAGGGTCTTAAAAGTAAAATGTCAAAATGACTGTAAACTCACTAAGTGTGACCCATTCGCACGATTGGATCATGGTTATGGACCAACTATGCGAATGGCTCCCAATCGGCCGAATGGGCATGAGAATGATCCATTCGACCAAATAGAAGGGGGAGAATGAAGTAGTCGACCCACTGAGGCTCCGTCGGTCAACTGAAGATGTGAATGAAAGAGACCGAATGAGGAAGTCGACCGACTGAGACTCAGTCGGCCGACTGGAAGCGATTGACTAGGCCAATCGTACGACTGAGACTCAGTCGCCTGAATGAACTAAGCGAATGAGGCCAGTCGGCCGATTGAACTTAAGTTCAGTATTTAAGGGCCTCATTCGATCACATGTTCCTCATCACACCAAAATCGCACCCAAATCGCATTCTTCCCGTTACTCTGCCAAAATTGCTACATATCCTGATTTACATTGCTGTTGAGTTTCTTACATTCGAGTGACGATTTTACAGGTACATTACTCTTGAATCTTACAAAAATCAGAAGATTACCGAACCTACATAAGAGACACTCGATTGAATCAAGAACCGAACTATGAAATGACCTAATCACCTACGTAAACTAAGCAAAATGTTAAAATTAAGTTTAATAGGTTATTAGTGACAAGTAGGCGAGTCTAATGGACCATTAAACACTGTTAAATGACTTAAATTGGTCAAGATTCGACCCACAGGCGATCGAACAGTGGGGCAAGCGACTGGTCGTTCGAATGAACTCCAATCGCACGATTGAACCTTGCGATTGGGTCATTCGGCCAAATGAACCACCCGAATGAGTTCAGTCGGCCGACTGAACCAATCGAAGACTCAGTCGGCAGATTGAACTCAATCGCATGTCTCAATCAACCGAATGAACTCAGTCGTACTTAAGAACAACCGAATGACTCCAGTCGCATGATTCATTCACATGAATGAATCAGAATGGAAGTGAAACACTACACTTAGAACTGAATTCTGATGTATTATGTACTAATGATCATGTGTTTTGTGTTTCAGGAAAAATGGCTGGCAGATGGTCTCTTAATCCAAAGCACAACATATGTGCCCATTTGGACCACCCAACTCGGAACAGGGCCAAGTTCTCCGAGATTATAGCCTTCCTCAAACGCTGACGGATACATAAGGCTATATCTACACCGTGCACGCCTTACAAATCACTACACCAGGCATTCTGGGAGAATGCCTCAGTGGATCGCTCTCATGAGCCATACAGCATCCGAAACACCATTTTGGGTCAAGCTATCGACATTACCGCTACTGACATCCAGAGAATCCTTGAGTTTAGGGATGACTCCACTCACCCCACTAAGTTACATCCTTTGACAGTGAGAGGGTGTTTCCTCCGAATCAAGTATGCGGGGGACATTAACTCGGGGGTGCTAAATAAGAGCAACTTGTGCCCACAATACAAATATCTTGCACATGTGATTCTTAAGTTCATTGCTTCGAGAAGGGGTGGTTTCGATGACCTATCAGATCAGATACAAAATGCCTTCGTGGCTCTGGTGCTGAACCACCCTTTCAGCTTCTCGAATATGATCTTTGCTTATTTGGTAGAGAACATTGAAGCAAAAGGGAAAGAAGGTTTTTGTATGTATCCAAGGTTCCTTCAGATGATATTCAATGAGAAGCTGCCTCTGCTCCCCAAGGAAAGTCACGATGCAGTGACTTTGGAACTTATGGATGACACTACTTTGGGTAGGATGGTGGTGTACCAGGGTAAGCAAGTGAAGCCCCAGGCAAAGAGGCTGATTGGCCATTTAGCAGATGAAAGTTATGTGGCACCGGGGAGACGCCATTGGCATCACGAGGACAGTGACTCCGACGTGGAGCCAATTGTCCTACCTACTGATGATTCAGATGATGATGATAGTGGGGGTGCCGGAGACAATATGCCTGTTCCACAGAGAGGCACTACGTCTGATGTCGTGCCTCCAGCATCCGCCCCGACTGCAGAAGTTACCGAGTCAGCTGGGTTTCATCATGACTTTGTCCTTGAAACAGAAGTAGAAGAAGAAGAGTCTGATGAGGAGCCCCTCACCAGGACTGTGGGAAGAAAAGTGGTTCCCACAGTACATGGGCTTCGGGTGGTTGGTGAGCACCCAAGAGACTCTGGAGAGACAGAGACCGACCCGACCTATGTTCCAGGGTCAATCGGTAGGGTAGGAGGGGGAGCATCCACCTCGAAGGGAACAAGGAGAAAACGGATGGCTCAACCCCATGGGCAGAAACCAAAGAAGAAGCACCGTTTGACCTTCATCACTACTACCTCAGCCACTACAGCCACTACCACCACCACTACCACCTCTTCAGACACACCATCCACCACCATAGCCACCACAGCCCCCACAGCAACCACAGATACCATCAGAAGGACCACCACAATACAGATCCCAGCCACCACTACATCATTCACCCTTCACTCACCACCATTATCATCCCGACCTGACCCGATATTCACCACAGCCACCACCACCACCACTAGCCACCAAACCGAGCCCTCAGCCTATCCCTCGTCCACTTACAGATCACCTCTACCTACAGTTGCGGTAGAAGAACAGCTGTCAGCACTAAACAGAATGGTAATGCGTTTGCTGGCTGCCGATGAGGAAAAGGCCTCCCAAATCCGCCAGCTTACTGACCTGACTGCTGCACAAACTCACCAAATTGCAGAGCAGGCTCAAGTGATAGAAAGACAGGCCCGACAGATGACTGCCCAGAGCAACGAGATAGCCATTCTCCAAGCTCAAAGTGTCACCTCAGGGAAGAAAATAGAGGAGTTGGAAAAGGCTAAAAAGACCATTTTGCTAAAGCTGAAAGGATCGAAGGAGGAGCCCTTAAAGATAAGGGATGGGGACAGAAATGATGATGATGATGAAGATGATGATGATGATGAGAGTGAAACTGATGAAGAGAAAACTGAAGAATGGCACGAAGATGATGATACTGATGGAGGAGAAGCAGTTGAATCTGTCTCAGCTCCAGGGCAAGAGAAAAGATCAAAGAACATACAAGATCTGCCAGCTTCTGCTTCTGCACCTCCATGTGATGAGCCAAGTATTCAGGATAAAAGTAAATAGTAGATGTTTATGTATTTATTTACTTTTGTATTCTGTATTGGAAAACCATGTATTAAATGTTTTTACTAAGTTAATGCATTTCGTTTGATAAATTACTAATGATTTGAGTGTGAAATGTGTAAATTAAACAGATCCAAATTACAAAAGAGATGAGTTTGATATTGCTCCCCTTCAGCAGGTCAAGTCTCAACTCACAATGGTTCTTGATCTGCAAGGGATTGTTAGAAGGTCAGTGAGTTATACCCCTGAAGAAGGGGAAATAATTCACGATCTATCAAACGAGCAACTGGCAGCAATTTTCAAGCTCAATCTTGATGAAATAGTGAAAGATGCTCCGACATGTAATGCTACCTGTGATGACGAGCTAAATGACATTGATGAAATAGAGATAGAAGATGTCACTGCAGAGCACTATCCTCAGTATGCTGACAATGAGGGCAATGTGGTTCCCAATCTGGGTGAATCCCTTGTCGGTGATACGTTGAGGTGTTAGACAAAATGGAGCAAGAGTCAGAGAAGACAGAGGGAATGGCCCAAGCCTCAAAGGATGATGTTGATATCCGTAAGGCTGAATGGGCTGCATGTTTTAAAGAAGTTAGAGCCCAACGTGCTGCACCGAAGAGGGATGCCTACACCAAGCTCTAAGAGTCAAGAACATCTTAAGGTGTCAGGCAGGATTATGGCATGGGCATATTTTGATGATCTTAACGTTTATGCCGTTAAGAGGGAGAAGGGCATAGAGTACTTTAGATTTCCACATGATCTAAAGACTCTACCAGGTTTTGGGCTCAACCAGCTAGCCAAATTGAAGTTGTTGTATGCTGACCCGAGAAGATGTCAGGCTGGTTTGAGGCTGCCCTTAAGAAAGAGTACCACACCAGGTGGATTAACTTCAGACCTCAACAACCTACAAGGTATATTAGAAGGTCTGAGATGGTTGCCATTACTGGAAACCCAAAGATAGTGTTGAAGTGGAATCCTCCGCGCATAATGTCAAGAATCCCACTTCGGGAAATGACAAAGGATTTCACACCACACTTTAAGTGGTGGTACTACGATTGGAGAACAGCAGAAGCGGTCATAGTCCTAATAAAGAGGGCCAAATGGATACAATCAGAGTATTCGATCCGATGTGGCTTACCAACTTGTCGGAAAATGATGTCTATACACTTTACAAGTGGCCACTGTTCTATGATACGCAAGATATTGTACAGGCCCTCCAGTTCCAAAATGTCATAAGACTTTGCTTCGCGTTTGATATTCACGCGGTAGTCACAAAAGAGGACAAGTACAAGAAATATGAGGAGGTAATGAAGAAAACAAGATATTAGAAGATCTAGGTCCAAGGGGGAGTTTGTTGATACATGTATGTCCCTAGATCATGATATGTGATGTAATAGATCTTGTTCGGTATGATTAATGAAATGATATTGATTGTTTTTTAGTTAAAATGTTTAATGTTTCATTGATGAGTCGACATTGAATTGGTTAATTAGGTTGGTGATTGCTTGAATGATTACACATAATGTTTATTAATTAATACACAATACATTCAAACTTAACATAATAAAGTTCTCATGCGAATGGCTCATGCGAATGAACCATACGCATGAATAACTTCACACGATTGACTCAGTCGCACGACTGAACCAGGAGACTGGATCAGTCGTACGATTGTAACATAAGATTGGCTCAGTCGCACGCTGAACACTCAGTCGTACGAATGAATCAACCGCATGGTTCAATCGCACGACTGAACCAGACTAATGGTTCAGTCGCACGATTGAATAATACCAACCTATAAATACAACTCAATTCGTGAAAAAGAAAGACTCTCGATTAATTACGATTCCAGACGTACCCTAGCCGTCCAGAAACCTCTCAATTTGTTCTCCAAGTTCATAGAACACATTAGATCGATTCCAAATCGATT
Organism: Flaveria trinervia; assembly: GCA_025506515.1. Classification (NCBI taxonomy): domain Eukaryota; kingdom Viridiplantae; phylum Streptophyta; class Magnoliopsida; order Asterales; family Asteraceae; genus Flaveria; species Flaveria trinervia. Next base: position 34,460 of record JACCIX010001136.1, read on the forward strand.
TCTAACGTTAGTTTCAATTCTTGATTGATTCTTCGTGTGTTCTCACTGATTGGATCGCCAATCAAATAGGATTCCGCACTATTTGATCTGGTTTACACGTTAATCTCTAGGTATTTCGGTCAAATACCAGGTCCTAACAAGTGGTATCAGAGCTATTGGCTCATGATTACGTGTGATTCAATCAAGATTGATAAAAAGTTTGTGTTTTTGCACTAAAAACACAATATTTTGTGTCAAAAGTGATCTTGGACGTTCCCTACTCATCAAAGTTGGTTTCTACGGACTTAGGCAATTCAACCTTGCAAAGTTCGAATTTTTACGGCTAAAACATTTAACCTAGAAATTTTCGCATAACAGCAGCTTCAGTCGCACGAGTGAGCCATTCGCACGACTGGACTCATTCGCAATGCTGAGTCGCACGATTGGACATAGTCGTATCTCCATTCGTACGATTGAACCGTTCGGTCGCATGTTCATACGCATCAGATTCATTCGCATGACTGAGCTAATCACTTAGTTCAGCCGCACCATTGAACCAGTCGTAGAGTTCATACGCACGACTGAGTGTTCATACGCACGCCTAGTCCATTCACACCCTTCAGTCGGCCGACTCAAAATTGCTTATTAGACTTAAAGTTATTTACAATGGAAGATCAATTGTCAGCCTTTACTGCTGGGAAGGACTCTAGGATCCAGAACCTGCTGCTACTTGAGAGTGAGGTGGGTAATCATAATAACCCCAAAGCTTTTAACGTTAGATGAGTTCCCCACTGAAAACAACGTTTTGAGATCTACCTCAATGGAGTGAATCCGAATCTATGGGAGGCCATCGAGATTGGATATAGTACACCGGTGGGAGCCGATGGAGTAAAGTTAACCTTAGGAGGGATGACAGACGCACAGAAAGTCAAATATAATGCAGAGAAGAGGGTCTATGCATTGATTACACAGTCTATCCCTAAAGAGATATTCCACCAGTACTCAGAAAATAAGCAGTCAAGAAACTATGGGATGAGCTAGAGAAGAGGTACGACGGGAATGCCTCGTTGAAGGCAATAAGGCTAAGGAGTTAAAGAAGGAATTCGACAACTTCTCATCGATGGAAAAAGAGTTTGGACGATGTTATAGATAGATTCTACCATCTGATGAGTGAACTGCATACACATGGGTGGCTACTACCATGGAAGAGAAAGTTAATAATTTTGCAGACGGATTGCCTGAAAAATGGGTTTCATTCGTGTCTAATCTTAGACAGAATAGAATGCTGTCAAAACTGGATATTAATGACTTCATTCTGAAGTTGTGAGAAGAATCACTTAGAATGAAGTACAGAGCTCAGAAGTCTACGTACAATCAAAATCCAGCTTTATACAATGCCACTCCTCAAGCTAAGACATCTGGAGCACCCCTCCAGACTGCATTCGTGTCTAGCTCATCGAGTCCTCACATGCACCTGCTCCAGGTTCAGAACGTCAGGGTCTTCTTGTACCCAATACATTGGATCTGAAGCGAATGCTACTAGACTGAAGACCGAGAACCTCGGTAATGTGACTGTGGAATAGCTCGAGAGCACAAGGATCTAGGCAGCAATGGTCCATTCCTATGATGAACTTGTTGCTGAAAGATTGGAAACTACCATCTGGTAGACGAGGACTACGAGCAGGTGGACGAAATGGAGCTTGAGAGAATGGACATAATGTGGGCCTTAGCAAGTGCTGTCCGGAGGGCGAAGAAGTTTGTGAAAAAGACTGGACAGAACTGGTTGCTACTAAGGATACCACCTTTGGCTTCGACAAGAGTAAAGTGACCTGCTTTAACTGTGGTGAAAAGGGCCTTCAAGAGAGAATGTGTGAAGCCAAGAAGACTGGGAACGAAAACCCGTTCTCATCCTTCACTCGTCTAGACAAGCAAACTACCAGTTCTACTTCCTCTAACAAGGACTCAAAAGCCTTGACTGCTCATGATGATGAAGGACAGGATTGGAGCTTTAGGTTTGTCTCACCAGGGGAATCAAACATTGCAAATGTAGAAGATATTGACAGTAATTCCGCTAGTGAAGAGATCTAGCAGTTGAGATAGCAATGTCACATAGTGAAGAAGCAACTGCAACCGAGGTCAGTTACAAGCCAAAAGTGGAGTCTACCATGTCAGAGACAGAAAAGACAGAAGCAAAAGAATCAGAATCATCTGATACTGCATTGATGGCAAACGCTTCTGAATCTGCTCAGGTAAGTACTACTGACACAATGTTTCATAATCATGCTTGTTCTAATTGTGATGCCTTTAGGAATAGCATGGATGCTAAATTTGCTAGGTTATTAGATCATAATGTAACTTGATAAAAGATTTGCATCTATGCACTGAGGCTAATAGGGTACGAAAACAAAATGAGCTCAGTTATAAAGAAAAGATAGACCTTTTGACTAAACAGCTTAGGGAAACCGAAGTAGTTGCCTTTAATCAAGCTAATGACATTAGGTATTATCTAAACTCCCTAGAAGACACTAAGAAACAAAAGGCAGTTCTAGAAGTAGAAGTAAATTCACTAAAACAAAAACTGCATAGTTGGACTAGTTCGTCGCACATAGTCCAACACTTAGTGAAAGAAAGGAACAACGGGGAGGGACTGGGTTATAAAGTGGTTCCGCCACCACCTGAGACTTTGATGAACACTAAAACTAGACCTTTAAGTAGTAATCCATCAAGGATCATGTAGTGTCTACTCCTCTTGTTAGTGATCCAGATTCCTTATGTTCATCTATTGACACTGGAAACAAACAAAAGGAGACCACTTCAAAGGCAAAGGGTAAATTGTCTTGTTTAATCTGGAAAAGGAATTTGAAAAGGTTACTTAAAGTCAGGTTCTAACAAAGTCAAATCACAACCAAAAAGGCTTCTAAGGATAATCTTTCACATACTTCAAGTCAAAGACCAATTAACCAAAAAGAAAAGGATGTCAAACAGGTTAAATCAGTTAATTTTGTTAAAGAACCAAACAATCAAGAACCAGTCAAACCTAAAGTGAGTGATGTTACTAGAGTGTCACACACATCTCCACAAAGAAAGTTTAATCATAAAGTTGATAGCAGGGCGTGCTACAACTGTGGAGAATGTGGACACATTGCTTCCTACTGTACTTATTATCAGACACCTAGGAAGAAGATTGCACTTCAGGACTCAAAACCTAGGGATTCTAAGAGGAGCTCTTTAACTCCACCTAGACGAACTAGTGAACAGAAAGTTCAATCCGTTAGCCACTCGACTGTTTATCACAAACAGGCATTGCTCAAATCTAGCTTATGGAACGAGAAGTCAACCTCTGTGGCTGATAATGATGACAAGAAGGAACCTAAGCTACCCTCACCTTCTAAGGGTCAATGGGTTGAATTTCTGATGTGTGATGCCTCTGGGAAACCCAAGCCAGTAAAAGCTTGGGTTCCTAACCTAAACTAACCCTTTACCTTGTATGTGCAGTTGTTCAATACAGTGCTGAAACTAACACGTGGATAGTAGACAGCGGAGCATCCAGGCACATGACAGGAACAGAGCTCTTTTATCAAATGTCAAACAAATAAAAGGAGGGCATGTTTCGTTTGCTGGAAACAAGGGAGGATATATCACAGCTCAGGGAGAAGTTGGAAATCAAAAAGTTAAGTTTGATAGGGTGAACTAAGTTCAGCAACTTCAAAACACTTACTCTCTGTTTCTCAATATGTGATAAGGGAGTTTAAGTCATATTCGACAACAAGAGGTGTACGTACTGAAGAAAGACTACGTGATCCCAGAGGACCAAGTTTTGATGACTGCTTCAAGATATAAGATATTTATGTCTTGGATCTGTCAACAGCTTCTACAATGGATCATGAGGTTCAGTGTTTTCTATCCAAAGCTACTGAAAAAGACTCCATCTCCTAGCATAGGAGAATGGGACACATCAGTCAAAGGAAGATGAATCACTTGATTCAGAAGGATCTGGTGAGAGGTGTAAATGTCAAGAACTTTCAGCTTCCTGATTTCTGTATAGCTTGCAAGAAAGGTAAATAGACAAAGAAGTCTCATAAGGAAAAGAAAGTTAATTCAATAGACCTTCTCTTGAACTTCTACACATGGATGTTCGGTCCAGTCAGTACAAGAGCATTGCAGGCGACTTGTACTGTTTTGTGGTCACCGATGATTACTCAAGGTTCACTGGGGTAATGTTTCTGAAATCCAAATCAGAAACATTGAATCATTCAAGGAGTTGGTAACCACACTGGAATCTCTCTAGAAGCTGAAAGTTAGACAAGTACGCTCAGACAACGGAATGGAATTCAAGAACCATTGGATGGAGGAATACTGCAAGGAAAAGGGGATTGTACATCAATTCACTTCTGCTTACACACCTCAGATGAATGGCGTTGCTGAGAGAAAGAACAGGAGCTTGATAGAGACAGCACGGACTATGCTGGTAGACTCGAAACTGCCTATCCAATTCTGGAATGAGGCAGTGGCAAATGGATGATACACTAAATCGAGTCCTGATAGTCAAGCGCCACGGAAAAACATGTTACGAGCTACTACAAAGACGCAAACCGAACTTGGAGTATCTCGAACCATTTGGGGCGCCGTGCACACTTCTGAAGAAGACACAAGAGGGTAAATTCAGCGAGAGAAGGCATGTAGGCATCTTTCTAGGATACAACATACCTAACAAGCGAGTTTACAATAACTCAACAGGTGTAGTAGAAGTTGGTTGTATGTTGATGTTCAGCGATTCACCACACAACCTACTGGTAAAGGACCCGCCTATTTCTTTGACTATGATGGATTCTTCAAGTCCTTCAACATTTCTCTCTCTCCCTCGGATGACGAATTAGCTACACGAATGATGTATGATAGCTTGAATCCACCAACATCTAGTCAGGGAGAATCATCTACTCATTTAGGGGGAGTAATCGACGACAGTGACACCTCCTCGAAAATGAAGCTGAAGAAGATACCCAGAACAGTCAGGAGGAACAGGTTCCAGTTCCTGAAAGTCCACAAGCATCTACAGTGGTGCACCTTCGACGTCAGAGCCTCAAACTCCAACTACCTCAGATGAAGAACCAAATGTTCATCATCTTGGCTCTGAGGTAGCTGTTCCTACTACTCCAGGATCACGTCTAAAGTTTATCATCCCTTAGAAAATGTCATTGGGGATGTCCGATCAGGAGTACAAACCCGAAATCAGCTGTACTCAGCTGATTATGCCTCTGTTATGGAAAAGGGATATATTCATGATGGTGCCTATCGGTGTTTTGTCTTACAGGTTGAGCCAAAATATGTCAGTGAAGCACTAAATGATGAGGCATGGGTGAGTGCAATGCAAGAAGACTTCTTCAGTTCAAGAAGTTAGGTGTATGTCTCTGTGGTGGATAGACCTAAAGGTGCTAAGGTCATTGGCACCAAATGGGTTTAAAATGCAAGAAAGATGACCAAGGGATCATTATCAGGAACAAGGCTCGACTGGTGTTCAGGGATTGCGCAAGTCGAGGGAATTGATTATATGAGGTATTTGCACCCGTGGCAAGGATGGAAGCCATTCGTATCTTCCTTGCCTATGCATCGTACATGAAGATTAAAGTCTATCAATTAGATGTGAAGAGTGCATTTCTTCATAGGGAAATTAGAGAAACAGTTTATGTCAGTCAACCTGAGGGATTTGAAGATACTTATCATCGGGATAGAGTCTACAAGCTCGACAAGGCTTTATACGGGCTTCATCAAGCTCCAAGAGCTTGGTATGAGAAACTCTCGACTCATCTTGTGAAACACGGCTTTCGCAGGGGAGTCATTGATGCACGCTGTTCATTAAAGAAAAAGATGGCGACCTACTGCTCGTACAAATCTATGTTGATGACATAATCTTTGGTTCAAAGAACGAAGAGTTATGCAAAGAATTTGAAGCAGTTATGCAGAAAGAGTTTGAGATGAGTGCTATGGGGGAGATGAAGTTTTCTCGGGCTACAGGTGGATCAAACACCAAATGGGATCTTTCTACATCAGACCAAGTACGTAAGAGACATTCTCAATCGCTTTGACATGGAGAATGCTTCTGCTGCAGGTACTCCACTGGCTACGAATCACGACATAGCTCCTGATGAAAATGGAGATCTGGTGGATGCCACGATGTACCGAGGAATGATTGGATCCCTCATGTATCTAACTGCCTCTAGACCTGATATCATGTATGCGACATGTTATGTTCTAGATATCAGGCTAAACCTAAGGTCAATCATCTGATCGGGGTCAAAAGGATTTTTCGCTATCTAAAGGGTACACCCACACTTGGGTTGTGGTATCCTCATGATGATGATTTTGAGCTCACGCGTATAGTGACTCGGACTACGGAGGCTGCAAGATGAACTACAAGTCTACATCAGCAGGGTGTCAATTCTTTGGGAGAAGATTAATACTGGCAGGGTAAGAAGCAGACATCGGTTGCATTGTCAACCTGTGAAGCCGAATATGTTGCTGCTGCAAGTTGCTGTTCACAAATCATCTGGATTCAACAGCAAAAGCGGGATTACGGTTTAACGTTCCATTCTACTCCTATTTTTGTAGATAACTCTGCTGCAATTGCAGTAACTAAAAATCCGGTCCAACATCCTAAGACCAAACATATCGGTATTAAATATCACTTCATACGAGATTGTTTCGAAAAGAACTTAATTGATGTGGTAAAAATTAATACTGATTTTCAACGCGTGACCTCTATACTAAAGCCTTTGATAAACCACGTTTCAATATCTGCTAGAGGTCAACGGCGTTAAAAAGAGAAGTGATGTATTCCTGATGATGATCATGTGTAGTCCGATGTAGTTTAGTTAATTTTCTTTTTTATTTTATTTTATTTGTTATTTTAGTCTGTTTAAATTAAACTCATGTTATTCTGCTGTTTATTAAATCCTAAAATAATTAAACCAGGTTTGATTTTAGTATTTTAGGGGGAGAATAAGTCAGCAAGCAACATTAAAAAAACAAAAAAAAAAGGGAAACGAGGGAGAAGGAGTGGAAAGCTGATACAAGGTAGATCGTATCTGTGATAGATTCAAACCTTTGGAATATGATACTACACAGGAACAAGTCAAGAGGGACTTTAAAATCCTAATTTAGAAAAGATGAAAAAAATTAAAGTATAAGTGTGTAGTCTAAGCAATAAAAAGGGAAAATGATAGAAAAACTGGTAACTCCTAAGGTAACACAATGAGAGTAGACCTAGAGGTTGCTAGACCACAATTGATATGTCGGTAGATTCAACACAATAGATGATTAGACCGGACTGGTGATCTCAAGATCAAACTAAACTGTTCAACTGACTGTGGGCTTCCATCTTATCACTGGTTAACACAATCAATAATATTCCATAAGGGGTAATGAGCATGTAAACGCCACAAATGTGTGCGGTGACCATAATAGAGCAAAGCACGAAAAAAAAATGAAAGAAAAATGCTATCAAGCTAATGACCTATGTTGTTAGTGCATTTGGTGCAAAAAAAAGCTGCTCTAACAAGGAGATAGGTTGTGTGCCTCTCTGCTGTGCGATGGCACTGACCTGAGGATAAGCATAACCTAGATATTCTAGAATTCATTGTTGTTTGCCGCCTCTTTGTTGTGCGATGGCACTGACCTGAGGACTGGTTTCTCTATGAAAGATCTAAGAATAGTCTCTTCTTGTAACAATACCCGTAGACCGCTCAAAAGCTCCTGAGGGATGTTGATTACCATATAAGTGTGGGATCCACAAATGTTCGTTGAATTAAATAAACAAAAACAATCACGGTTTGAGTCAAGAGTCTGTGTATGGATTTAAATGGACAAACATATTGACAATCATAGTGGCTGCAATTCTTGAAAGTTCAAATCAATGTGGTAATCTAAGAGTTCCAGTATGATTCCCTAAAGCTGCTGATGACTCTGGATGAACAACAAGAATTGAGCATCGAAAGATTTTGATAACAAGTCCCAATGATTTGATGTTCCTGTATGATTCCAAAATTGAATTGGTCCAGGTGTGGTCAATCTAAGTTGAAGCCTTCGATTCCGAAATCAAACCGTAGATTTCCATCTTAGGGTTTTATCTCCACAAAAAGTCCAAAAACAAATTTTATCTGTGTATTTAGGTTAAGTTTCTAGTTTAATCTTTTAGTGTATGTGTCTGTCGGACTACATCAGGAAAATCAGAATGGAATTAACTCACCTAAAAGGGTCATGTCTGAGATGGCCACATGGTTTTCAAAGTTCAAAGAGTCACGTCAGAGGTGACAACGTGTTTTAAAAAAGTCACGTCTGAGGTGACTGATTGGTTAAAAGCTTATAATGTTATTGTCAAAAGTTAAAAGGGTCTTAAAGTAAATGTTCAAAATGACTGTAAACTCACTAAGTGTGACCCATTCGCACGATTGGATCATGGTATGGACCAACTAGCGATGGAATGGCTCCCAATCGGCCGAATGGGAATGAGAATGATCCATTCGACCGAATAGAAGGGGGAGAATGAAGTAGTCGACCCACTGAGGCTCCGTCGGTCAACTGAAGATGTGAATGAAAGAGACCGAATGAGGAAGTCGACCGACTGAGACTCAGTCGGCCGACTGAAGCGATTGACTAGGCCAATCGTACGACTGAGACTCAGTCGCCTGAATGAACTAAGCGAATGAGCCAGTCGGCCGATTGAACTTAAGTTCAGTATTTAAGGGCCTCATTCGATCACATGTTCCTCATCACACCAAAATCGCACCCAAATCGCATTCTTCCCGTTACTCTGCCAAAAATTGCTACAGATCCTGATTTACATTGCTGTTGAGTTTCTTACATTCGAGTGACGATTTTACAGGTACATTACTCTTGAATCTTACCAAAATCAGAAGATTACCACCTACATAAGAGACACTCGATTGAATCAAGAACCGAACTAAATGACCTAATCACCTACGTAAACTAAGCAAAATGTTAAAATTAAGTTTAATAGGTTATTAGTGACAAGTAGGCGAGTCTAATGGACCATTAAACACTGTTAAATGACTTAAATTGGTCAAGATTCGACCCAGGCGATGGATCGAACAGTGGGGCAAGCGACTGGTCGTTCGAATGAACTCCAATCGCACGATTGAACCTTGCGATTGGGTCATTCGGCCAAATGAACCACCCGAATGAGTTCAGTCGGCCGACTGAACAATCGAAGACTCAGTCGGCAGATTGAACTCAATCGCATGTCTCAATCAACCGAATGAACTCAGTCGTACTTAAGAACAACCGAATGACTCCAGTCGCATGATTCATTCACATGAATGAATCAGAATGGAAGTGAAACACTACACTTAGAACTGAATCTGATGTATTATGTACTAATGATCATGTGTTTTGTGTTCAGGAAAAATGGCTGGCAGATGGTCTCTTAATCCAAAGCACAACATATGTGCCCATTTGGACCACCAACTCGGAACGGGGCCAAGTTCTCCGAGATTATAGCCTTCCTCAAACGCTCACGGATACATAAGGCTATATCTACACGTGCACGCCTTACAATCACACACCAGGCATTCTGGAGAATGCCTCAGTGGATCGCTCTCGTGAGCCATACAGCATCCGAAACACCATTTTGGGTCAAGCTATCGACATTACCGCTACTGACATCCAGAGAATCCTTGAGTTTAGGGATGACTCCACTCACCCCACTAAGTTACATCCTTTGACAGTGAGAGGGTGTTTCCTCCGAATCAAGTATGGGGGACATTACTCGGGGGTGCTAAATAAGAGCAACTTGTGCCCACAATACAAATATCTGGCACATGTGATTCTTAAGTGCATTGCTTCGAGAAGGTGGTGGTTCGATGACCTATCAGATCAGATACAAAATGCCTTCGTGGCTCTGGTGCTGAACCACCCTTTCAGCTTCTCGAATATGATCTTTGCTATTTGGTAAAGAACATTGAAGCAAAAGGGAAAGAAGGTTTTTGTATGTATCCAAGGTTCCTTCAGATGATATTCAATGAGAAGCTGCCTCTGCTCCCCAAGGAAAGTCACGATGCAGTGACTTTGGAACTTATGGATGACATACTTTGGGTAGGATGGTGGGTGTAGGGGTAAGCAAGTGAAGCCCCAGGCAAAGAGGCTGATTGGCCATTTAGCAGATGAAAGTTATGTGGCACCGGGGAGACGCCATTGGCATCACGAGGACAGTGACTCCGACGTGGAGCCAATGTCCTACTACTGATGATTCAGATGATGATGATAGTGGGGGTGCCGGAGACAATATGCCTGTTCCACAGAGAGGCACTACGTCTGATGTCGTGCCTCCAGCATCCGCCCCGACTGCAGAAGTTACCGAGTCAGCTGGGTTTCATCATGACTTTGTCCTTGAAACAGAAGTAGAAGAAGAAGAGTCTGATGAGGAGCCCCTCACCAGGACTGTGGGAAGAAAAGTGGTTCCCACAGTACATGGGCTTCGGGTGGTTGGTGAGCACCCAAGAGACTCTGGAGAGACAGAGACGACCCCGACCTATGTTCCAGGGTCAATCGGTAGGGTAGGAGGGGGAGCATCCACCTCGAAGGGAACAAGGGAAAACGGATGGCTCAACCCCATGGGCAGAAACCAAAGAAGAAGAACCGTTTGACCTTCATCACTACTACCTCAGCCACACAGCCACTACCACCACCACTACACCTCTTCAGACACACCATCCACCACCATAGCCACCACAGCCCCCACAGCAACCCCAGATACCATCAGACGACCACCACAATACAGATCCAGCCACCACTACATCATTCACCCTTCACTCACCACCATTATCATCCCGACCTGACCCGATATTCACCACAGCCACCACCACCACCACTAGCCACCAAACCGAGCCCTCAGCCTATCCCTCGTCCACTTACAGATCACCTCTACCTACAGTTGCGGTAGAAGAACAGTTGTCGCACTAAACAGAATGGTAATGCGTTTGCTGGCTCCGATGAGGAAAAGGCCTCCCAAATCCGCCAGCTTACTGACTGACTGCTGCACAAACTCACCAAATTGCAGAGCAGGCTCAAGTGATAGAACGACAGGCCCGACAGATGACTGCCCAGAGCAACGAGATAGCCATTCTCCAAGCTCAAAGTGTCACCTCAGGGAAGAAAATAGAGGAGTTGGAAAAGGCTAAAAAGACCATTTTGCTAAAGCTGAAAGGATCGAAGGAGGAGCCCTAAAGATAAGGGATGGGGACAGAAATGATGATGATGATGAAGATGATGATGATGATGAGAGTGAAACTGATGAAGAGAAAACTGAAGAATGGCACGAAGATGATGATACTGATGGAGGAGAAGCAGTTGAATCTGTCTCAGCTCCAGGGCAAGAGAGAAAAGATCAAAGACATACAAGATCTGCCAGCTTCTGCTTCTGCACCTCCATGTGATGAGCCAAGTATTCAGGATAAAAGTAAATAGTAGATGTTATGTATTTATTTACTTTGTATTCTGTATTGGAAAACCATGTATTAAATGTTTTTACTAAGTTAATGCATTTCGTTTGATAAATTACTAATGATTTGAGTGTGAAATGTGTAAATAAACAGATCCAAATTACAAAAGAGATGAGTTTGATATTGCTCCCCTTCAGCAGGTCAAGTCTCAACTCACAATGGTTCTTGATCTGCAAGGGATTGTTAGAAGGTCAGTGAGTTATACCCCTGAAGAAGGGGAAATAATTCACGATCTATCAAACGAGCAACTGGCAGCAATTTTCAAGCTCAATCTTGATGAAATAGTGAAAGATGCTCCGACATGTAATGCTACCTGTGATGACGAGCTAAATGACATTGATGAAATAGAGATAGAAGATGTCACTGCAGAGCACTATCCTCAGTATGCTGACAATGAGGGCAATGTGGTTCCCAATCTGGGTGAATCCCTTGTCGGTGATACGTTTGAGGTGTTAGACAAAATGGAGCAAGAGTCAGAGAAGACAGAGGGAATGGCCCAAGCCTCAAAGGATGATGTTGATATCCGTAAGGCTGAATGGGCTGCATGTTTTAAAGAAGTTAGAGCCCAACGTGCTGCACCGAAGAGGGATGCCTACACCAAGCTCTAAAGAGTCAAGAAACATCTTAAGGTGTCAGGCAGGATTATGGCATGGGCATATTTTGATGATCTTAACGTTTATGCCGTTAAGAGGGAGAAGGGCATAGAGTACTTTAGATTTCCACATGATCTAAAGACTCTACCAGGTTTTGGGCTCAACCAGCTAGCCAAATTGAAGTTGTTGTATGCTGACCCGAGAAAGATGTCAGGCTGGTTTGAGGCTGCCCTTAAGAAAGAGTACCACACCAGGTGGATTAACTTCAGACCTCAACAACCTACAAGGTATATTAGAAGGTCTGAGATGGTGCCATTACTGGAAAACCCAAAGATAGTGTTGAAGTGGAATCCTCCGCGCACAATGTCAAGAATCCCACTTCGGGAAATGACAAAGGATTTCACACCACACTTTAAGTGGTGGTACTACGATTGGAGAACAGCAGAAGCGGTCATAGTCCTAAATAAAGAGGGCCAAATGGATACAATCAGAGTATTCGATCCGATGTGGCTTACCAACTTGTCGGAAAATGATGTCTATACATTTACAAGTGGCCACTGTTCTATGATACGCAAGATATTGTACAGGCCTCCAGTTCCAAAATGTCATAAGACTTTGCTTCGCGTTTGATATTCACGCGGGGTAGTCACAAAAGAGGACAAGTACAAGAAATATGAGGAGGAGGTAAGAAGAAAAACAAGATATTAGAGAGATCTAGGTCCAAGGGGGAGTTTGTTGATACATGTATGTCCCTAGATCATGATATGTGATGTAATAGATCTTGTTCGGTATGATTAATGAAATGATATTGATTGTTTTTAGTTAAAATGTTTAATGTTTCATTGATGAGTCGACATTGAATTGGTTAATTAGGTTGGTGATTGCTTGAATGATTACACATAATGTTTATAATTAATACTACAATACATTCAAACTTAACATAATAAAGTTCTCATGCGAATGGCTCATGCGAAGAACCATACGCATGAATAACTTCACACGATTGACTCAGTCGCACGACTGAACCAGGAGACTGGATCAGTCGTACGATGTAACATAAGATTGGCTCAGTCGCACGACTAAACACTCAGTCGTCGTACGAATGAATCAACCGCATGGTTCAATCGCACGACTGAACCAGACTAATGGTTCAGTCGCACGATTGAATAATACCAACCTATAAATACAACTCAATTCGTGAAAAAAGAAAGACTCTCGATTATTACGATTCCAGACGTACCCTAGCCGTCCAGAAACCTCTCAATTCGTTCTCCAAGTTCATAGAACACATTAGATCGATTCCAATCGAATTCTAACGTTAGTTTCAATTCTTGATTGATTCTTCGTGTGTTCTCACTGATTGGATCGCCAATCAAATAGGATTACGCACTATTTGATCTGGTTTACACGTTAATCTCTAGGTATTTCGGTCAAATACCAGGTCCTAACGGGGAATGTCTCTGAGGGTGTGAGAATAAGAGGACAGACTCATCAAGGGAATATCTGCTTGTACTCATGCTTTCTATCCCAGATGAACCCAAGAAGGTACAAGATGCCTTAAAAGATAGTAGATTAGATTGAATCGATGCAAGAGGAGTTGCTTCAATCAAAGAGACAGAAGGTATGGAACCTATGTCCGCTACCATCTGGTCAAGTACCCATAGGCACCAAATGGGTTTTCCGAAAACAAGAGAGATGATAGAGGCTTGATCATCAAGAATAAGGCAAGACTTGTGGTTCAAGGATACACTCAAGAGGAAGGAATCGATTATACTGATGTCTTCGCACCAGTTGCAAGACTTGAGGCAGTTAGGATTCTCCTTGCTTATGCTGCATCCAAGGACTTCACAGTATACCAACTTGATGTCAAGTGTGCTTTTCTATATGGGGATATAGACAGGAAAGTGTACGTATGCCAACTCCAGGATTTGAAGACCATAGCACCCCAACTATGTGTGCAAATTGGATAAAGCTCTATATGGGCTGCACCAAGCACTTAGGGTGGTATGAGACTTTGTCTCAGTTCTTCTGAAGAATGGCTATACTAGAGGTACCATTGACAAGACTCTCTTTATTAGAAAGTCTGGAAAGGACATTTTGCTTGTACAAGTTCTATGTCGAGACATCATATTTGGTTCCTCAAATGACCAAATGTGCATGGACTTTGAGAGCATTATGAAGAAGAAGTTTGAGATGAGCTCCATGGGAAAAATGGACTTTTTCCTTGGAATTCAGGTAAAGCAACTGAAGAAAGGTTCTTCATCAATCAATCTAAATATGTCTCTGACATCTTAGAAAGATTTGAGATGAAGGATTGCAAGCCTGCCGAGACACCCATAACCAGAAACCATAATCTTTGTCCTGACCTTAAGGGGGAGGATACTGATCAACATCAGTATAGGGCAAATATTGGTTCTCTGATGTATCTTACAGCAAGTAGATCTGATATCATTTGCTACCTGCATTTGTGCAAGATATCAGGCTGCTCCTAAGGTGTCTCACCTAGCTGTTGTTAAGAGAATCCTCAGATACCTCAAAGGAGCACCTAAACTAGGTCTCTGGTATCCCAGAAACAAGGATTTCAATCTTTATGGATACTCTGACAGTGACTACGGCGGCTGTAATATTGACAAGAAATCAACATTAGGAGGATGTCAATTTCTTGGTGGAAGGATCATCTCATGGCAATGCAAGAAACAATCATGTGTCTCTACATCAACTGCTGAAGCTGAATACATTGCTGCTGCTAGCTGCTGTGCTCAACTGCTATGGATTCAAAATCAGATGTTAGACTATGGATTCAACTTTATGAGTAATCCTATCCATATTGACAACAACAGTGCTATCTCCATTACTGAAAATCCGGTGAAGCACTCCAAGACTAAGCACATTGACATCAGGTATCATTTCATTAGAGACATTCATGAGAAAAATCTAATCAGGTTAATCAAAGTTGATTCAAATGAACAATATGCTGATCTGTTTACCAAAGCTTTTGATGAACAAAGGTTTAAGTATCTCATAGCAGCTATTGGGATGATAAACATTGATTAATCTGATCTTTTTGAAAACCTTTTAATATGTAAGTCTTGTGTCAATACAATTTAAGCCCTGTTACAAGGAATTCTCTGAAATTTTCTAAGTGTAAATTCCTTCCGAAGAGAAAATAACCTTCGGAAGACATTATTATATCTTCCGAAGCATAATTTCTCAAAGGATAACTTTCTTCTTGGAAGATTTTTGGTCTCGGAGAAGCGATTGATTACATATCAGATCTACTTCCGAAACTTACAAATTCTCATTCGAAAGCAACTCTAACCTTCGGAAGCATATAATGGCTTCAGAAGTAAGAATTGCCTTCGGAAGACAAGTTACCTTCGGAAATCTTTACACTCAGAAGAGAGATCTCACTGTGTAACGTAAATTTCTTGGGCCCCACACTGTAAAAAGCAAAGATTTTGTTAATGATGACGATTATTTAACTAATTTTTAACCTTACCACCACTGTCATTTCATCCACTAAAACATCACATCACCTTATCCTAACCCCCATTACCACCTCTCCACAATCTTTTAAATAATCTCGACTATTCACTTTCACTCTCTTACTTGCAAATTTTACAGCCCTAGAAATTTCTCCTACTCATCTTTACCCAGCTCAAATCTCTCCCATTCACTTTTCCAAATGGCCTTCAACCCTCAGCACAACCAAGTCGCACTTCTTGATTCATCAAGAGATGTTGACTTCTCAGATATCATCTCCTTCCTAACCCAATCTTCCTACTACACCGCTCTGACTGTTAACCCCACAATTTACTCAAACCATATGTCTGAATTTTGGGCAAACAGTCAGATTGAAACCCTAAACGGGGTCCATGTCATTCGACCGAGCATCTGTGGCCAGGAGTTGGTCATTCTAAACAGCTCATCAGGGAGCATTTGGAGCTTCATGATGAGGGTGCTCCAACGGAATTTCCCAAAGCAGACCTGGACCATTCTTATCTCCAAATGGGATATGGAGGAGACGTTAGCCGTCAACTGTCTACAAATTTAACTTCTCGTACAAATGGAAGTTCCTGCTACACGTGGTCTTTCACTACTTGTCGAATAAATCCGACGGATAGGATCAAATCCCATTTGAACTTGGGTGCCTTGTTCATGGGTTGGTAAAAGGCCTCCGCTTCAACTATTCAAGATTTGTGCTGACTAACCTCATGGGAAATCTTCAGAAAGACACCTCTTCATGTATCCCAGGTTTCTCCAGCATATAATCAACTGTGAGCTAGACCAGAGCACGCTTGTCTGTGCAGCTGCTCTGACTGCTCCCCAGATGAGGCCGACCATCTTCAAGACTTTGAAGAGAGTGTCCACCAACTTCACAGGAGAGATACTGCACTTCTTCCAGGTATGACTGAGCCAACGGCTCCTGGTGACATCCCTGTTAACCCCACAGGTGATGAACCCACACCAGAAACTACCCCCACTATGCCTCCATCCATCACCATCACTTATCAGAGACGTCCCAAACGAACCCTTGTTCAATCTACTCTGATTGAACAAGCTCCTCCTGTTCAATCCAAAAAGGCTAGAGTGGAACAAAGGGCTCCCACTTAGCCTGAGGTCCAACCATCCTTCACAATTGACCTCAATATGGGTCCTGAGTCTCCTTAGTCTCAGACCCATGAGCCCACAACCCAAGCTGAAAGCCCTCAGGGTGAGTCTCTATACTCCCCTGAGAAGCCAACAAGGGACAGCCCCACCAGAGGCTCAATGCCTGTAGACATTGACCAAAGTCCCGGGTCAGTAGGTTTAACCATCCTATCTTTCACTGACCTTTTATTTAAAACTGATGAAGAGATAACATCTCTCCATGGCAATGAAGTTGATCTACAACACCCTCTCCAAGATCAACAAAGCCCAGAGAAATCTCTTATCTCTAGCCCCCATCAACAACCAACTGAGGTGAGTCCCACGGATATGGAGGGGACTCATGTAGATTCAGCTGTCACTATAGAAGGTGCCTCAATGGATCTTCTGGACAGTGGTAACATATCTCAGACTGAATCTACAGCAACCGAGCCCTTTGATGACTCTGAAAGAGACATCATTGAGCATGGGAAACTAGGGTGCCAAGAATCCACATCTGGTGGTGAGGCTGAACATACTAGCTATGTTACCTCATCTCCCCGTGATTCTTTGAAAGAAAATGAGGGAAGCATGCAACTCCTCATTCAAGATCTTCTTTCCAAAGTCTCAAACCTGGAATCTCAGGTTAGGACTTTAGAGGCAAGTTCTACCACTCAGCAACTTGAGATTGACAATCTCAAGGCTTAACTAGCTGAGAAATAGACAGAGAGGTCTGTTAGGCATGTACCTATTCAGGTCTCCCTAACTTCCTCCTCCAGCTCATCTAGCTCTCAAGATAATGCTACCAAAAAGGGGGAGAATGTTCAAAGACAAACACACAAGGAACCACAGAGCCGGCCATCCACTTCAACATCTTCCTCTCCATCATCTCTGCGCCCGAAACATCTTAGGTCACTCTTCAGATTGATCCAAGGATGCTCAATGATCTCTACAGACTCTTCACCAAGTTTTTGTTAAGATCCTCCTTTGAGCAACCAAGTCATGATGCTGCAATGATCTACTTTGGAGCAGAAGAACTTCAAAGGCTGACTGCACCTTCTACCACTGTGGAAGAAGTTGGTCAACCTATGGTCCTCATGGAACCTAAGATTCAATTCGAAAGGGAAATGGGAACTGATGACCCAGCAACTGAAACAGTTGGGACAGATTCTGCATCTCCTTTAACTTCCAAGCTGAAGTTAAAGCCTCGGAAGAGCAAGCTGAATCTTCCAAAGCTGAAATGAAAGGTGCGGAAGGACTGTTTAAGATGTCTGAGGAACTAATCATCACATATGCTATCCTGGAAATGGCATCTGAAATGAGCAGCGAGGACTTTCCAATTGCACCTCCATCTCAGACTCCATCTCTGACTCTTTCACAATCAGAAACCTCTCTCCAAGAACCACCACAGTCAGGATCTTCAAAGGATAAAGGTAAAAGGAAGATGACTGTGGAAGATATTCAGGAAGAGGGGAAGATTGAAAAACTTAAGAAGAAAGGAAGACTTCAGACTGAGAAGTTGCTAGCTGCTAGCACAAAAGCAGCTGCTTCCAATCAGGAGTTGTCATCAATAAAAGAAGAGAGCAGATCATTGACCAGCTCATGGAAATGGGAGCTGCCAATGAAGAAACACTCTTGCTACCACTAGAGGAGTTGATGGATCTGGAGAAGGCAACCAGGCTGAAACTTGAAGAAGTAGCCAGGTGGCCTTAGAGGAAAAGGAAAAGAAATAGAAGGAGGATGAATTGCAGCTGAGGAGAGATAGGATAAACTTCCTACTCTCCAGAGGCTTTGATCTTCAAGAACTCTCTCCACACAATGATGACACGATCCTCTGGCTCTTCAACAAAGAGCAGGATCTAATGGAGAAAGAAAGGAAAAAGGCTGCAAAAGAAAAGGCCAGAGAGAAGAAGAAGAAGAAAGAAGAAGAGGCTAGGGTCACTGCCTCCCAGAAGCTTACTAAGAAAGCCTGGATGAAGGACTATCTTGGGCTCATGGTTCTCCGGTAGGCAGGTGGGTCCTATGTCTGAAAGGACACTCCAACGGATTGTCAGTGAAATTAAGGCTGACATCCGGTTGGGGAAATGAAAGAGATTATAGAAGGGTAAGAGGGATGACCTTCACTGCTTCCACCCAACCACAACTTGAACCCTTATCCTCACCATTCACCATTAAACCTGAACCTTCACCCCTAAACCCACATCACTACCCACTACTACTCCCTCACCTCAACCTCCTAAACTTCCCATCATCCAACCCAAAACACTAGCCAGAACCTCTGAACCTAAACCTACCCAATTACCATCCAAACCATCCCTTCAGCTTTCTCAACATCTCTCCCTTGAGGAGTTTAAGGCAATCAAGACGAAGCTCACTAATTGCACCACTTTGAGTGAAGTTTCCTGTGTAGAAGACTCCCTGAACATTACCTATGTAGACAGATCTTCAAGTTCCCTCACAAGAGACAGATTCCTTGATTTGCCTAGAGGAACTTTGGACCAGGCTGCAAGACTTTTGGGCCTCAATTCAGACTCTTTAAATGAGGAAGAAAAGAAGCTCAGAAGAAAACTGGTGACTCTGCTGGATACAAGAAAAGGAACAAGATTCCTAGTCAGCCTCTTATGCCTAGAAGGAAGATAATCCGTGGAGGTTTGATGAACCTTCTCACAACTTTGTTATGGAAAGAGAGAATGGTGAAGTCAACAGACTCAATGCAACCTCTCTATTACACTCTAGCAGATTTGACATTGCTGAGTTAGCAAAGAAACCATTCTCCAACCCCTCCAACTCTGAAACTGCTGCACTTGTCAAAAATCATCTCAGCAGTCTTCATTTGGCCGAGCTCACTACAAAAGCAAAGATTGAAGAAGAGTTGAAGTTAAGAAGACAGGAAGACAAGGAAAGATCTCCCACCAAAGGTCCTGCCTTTCTACAGATGGTGGAAGGTCCTGAATTGGAACCTATAGTTCGATGGGAATATGATTACAGTTCCCATCAACTAACTCTTTTCAGAGGGCAACAAAAGGTACATGTTATCCAAGGTGACAGACTGGATTTCCTGTCTACCAAGGATTTGTACAAGCTTCTTAGCACCACATCAGGGAAGAACAAGGAGACAGAAAAATATTGCTCTCCTGGGTGCTGAAAGTTTTGAGAAGTCGAGGGAAGTGAAGTTTTGGTAGCATCAGCCTAGGGGGAGTTTGTTGGATCAAGAAGAAGGCTAATGCAACTAAAACTAGATCACTTAAGTTATTTTGATGCTGCATGCAAAGGCTTTCGAAGCTTTTCATGGAACTTCCGAAGGTTGTAGAGTTCTTCCGAAGACAAAGGAAAAGTCCCGCTTCCGAAGACAAAACTCTACTTCCAAAGACAAATGCATACTTCTGAAGTTCAAGACTTAGAAGAATAAAGTGAAGACCACTTCCGAAGTATGATGAAGAAGTCTCCAAGTCTTGGAAGAAGCAGCCTCTTCTGAAGTATAAAGTGGCTTCGGAAGTACTTACTCTTCCGAAGCCATTTAACCTTCGGAAGACACTGCTATAACCAGTGGACACAAGTATGGTCTCTGACACTCTGCTGCAGACTTCTGATACAACATCGCTTCTTCCTAAAGTACCATGTTGTTGACCATACTTTATTCCACTGTTTACCTTTTCATGATAGTACAGTTGCCATCTTTAGTTGGTGACAAAAGGTAAGTCAGGGACATGTCCTGACTACCAAATCTCAGATAAGACTTTATCCGAGATACCTTAATCTTTAGTCTTGTAGTATAGACTTTAGGTATAGGATCCCAGCTGGTATCAAAGTATATCCGGCTGTAGATAGTATTATATATAGGTTCTCCTTGTAATTCATAACAACAAGAGACAATCTGCTTGTAAGAGTCTGTGTATCTTGAGTTGAGAATCAATATATAAAAGTATCTTGAAAATTATCTTTCTGTGTTCTTAATTACTTTTCATATTGTGATCAACTCTTATTGATTCTTATCCGAGTGTGATTCTAGGTGAGTTTGAGAGAAAACATTTGTGTTTAAGTGATAAACACCGATCTTGCAATATTGAAGTCAGAATTCTTGGGATACCAAAGACCAAGTGTTGAGGCACCTTTGATGTATCTTAGATTTCTCTTAACAGTGATAAGGAGAGACATCTTAGGGTTGGCTTGATATCTGCACAAATACATGTGGCAAACATGATATCAGGCTGCTAGCTGTAGGATACATAAGGGACCCAATCATAACCCTGTAGAGGTGTTCATCCACACACTTCCCCTCAAGATCAGGCCGAAGGGGGTGGTTTCTTGCTATGGGTGTCTTAGCAATCTTACTATCAGTCATGTTGAATCTTTTGAGTATGTCCTGAACATACTTTGACTGACTTATGAAGATTCCATCTTTAACTTGCTTCACTTGAATACGTAGAAAGAAATTGAGTTCCCCCATGACACTCATTTCAAATCTGTCCATCATTAGCTTCTTAAAGTCTTTGCAGAGCCTTATATTAGTTGAACAAAAAATGATGTCATCAACATACACTTGAACTAGCATTAAGTTATTTCCCTATCCTTTGATTAAGAGAGTTCCCTCTATAGTACCCCTTCTGTATCCATGCTTGTAGAGATACTGAGATAGAGACTCATACCACTTTCTTGGTGCCTGCTGTAGCCCATAAAGAGCTTTATCAAGCTTGCAGACATAATCAAGATGATCAGGATCTGCAAAACCAGGTGGTTTTTTGACATACACCTATTCATCAATCACCCTATACAGAAAAGCACACTTGACATCAAGTTGATAGACCTTAAAGTTCTTGGATGCAACAAATACCAAGAATATCCTAACAGCTTCCAGTCTTGCTACAGGAGCAAAGACATCAGTGTAGTGAATTCCTTCTTCTTGTGTGTATCCTTGAACAACTAGTCTAGCTTTGTTTTTGATGACAATGGCTCTATCATCTTTCTTATTCTTGAAAACCCATTTGATTCCTATGGTAGTCTTCCCTTGAGGAAGAGGACATAGGTTCCAAACTTTCTGTCTTTTGAATTGAAGCAGCTCCTCTTGCATAGCTTTAACCCAACTTCCATCCTTTAGAGCCTCATTAATTTTCTTAGGCTCTATCTGGGACAAGAAAGAAGACTAAAGACAAACATTTGCTTCATGGGTTTGTCCTCTTGTTCTTACCCCAGTTTCAACATCTCTAATGATGTTTGTGGTAAGATGAAACTTGTGGATCCTTAGCTGAGGGATCATAACAAGTTGCTGAGAGAGATCTAAATTAGAGAAATTTAGATCTAGCATTCATGCTTCTTCCACCACATCAGCACACTTATCAAGATAAACTAGATCCAATGAGTGTATGACATCATTAACATGTTCATCTATGGAGTGGTTATCAACATCAAGAAATTCTTGATCACTGTCACCACCACCATTATTGTCTTCTGCAGTTGAAGTTTCTTTATCAAGTTGTTAAGCCTCTAAGCTAGAATTTGAAGGTTCTCAGATGTATCAGCTGAATTTGTCATTGTAGTGATTATAAAAACCTCATTTACAGAAGTAGTTACAACTAGAGTTGAAGATATGTAACTTGAAGGTCTTCTTAGCTCAATTCTTGGATCAGGATCACCTGAAGGGAAAATATTTATAGATCCTGAAACATTCTCACAAAATTTGTTAAAACAGTTGGTAACTAAATCAAGATCAAATAGCCAATCAGGACGAGAACCAGCTACACTAGGTGTGTGTTCATTGAAAGTCACATTGGCTAACATACTCTATAAGCCTTATTTTGAGAAGGGTATCCAACGAAATGTCCATCATCAGATTTCTCAACAAATTTGACAATTTGATTTTTGGTATTCAAGATGTTGCAAGGACATCCAAATAACCTGAGAAAACCAATGAAAGGTTTTCTCTTGTGCCAAATTTCATAAGGAGTCTTCATATGAGTCTTAACCACTAAGACTCTGTTTTGCACATAGCAGGCAATATTGACTGTTAGCCCAGAATAAACACACTTGAATCAAATCATGAAGATTATGGATCAAAATATGATAAACACACTAAAACCCCTTTGATCTTCAAGTAGATTGCAAAATATATTTTCAAGTAATCCTCCAATCAATTGGCCATGCAACCATTCTCAAAACCTAATTACAATTAACCTATATATAGTCTAGAAAAATATTCACTAATTGCACTTAACCCCTAGACTTAGGCTAATTAATAAAAATGACTCAAACAAAGTGAGATATATATTGTTCACACAAAATATATTTATAACCATAAAACTCCTAGTCATCTAAATCTTTGACGTCTCATCTCGG